>DWPV01001811.1:0-19174 GCA_018251915.1 Urbanus proteus proteus
ATGCCATTTTCACAGATTTTTTGACGTGGAGCAAGGTATTCTTTCATAAAAAAAAATACTTGATCAAATGAGTCCTAATAGTAATTAGTAAGTAGATCATCATTGTTGGGCGACAGTTGGGACTTACTCCGAATAATTGTAGTTTACGAACGGAGATATACGATGAGGCTAAGTTTGAAAGCTTCGTCCCTGAAATAGTAGGTATGCCCGTAACCTAGACTTCTCCTCTTCCACATTTCGGTTTGCATGTTCCTTCTTGCCACGGGCGTGCAAGATGTGGAATGAACTTCCTCCTGAGGTATTCTCTGAGTGCTATGACATGGGGTTCTTCAAAATAGCTGCAAAAAGAGCTCTCCTTCCGCCGGCGATGCTTTGACGACTCCTCTGGTGTTGCAAATGTGGATAGGCGGCGGAGACTACTTTCCATCAGGTAGCCCGTCTGCCTTATCGTTAGGTATTACTATAGAAAAGACTAGAACATTAAATAAGTGTCATATCTTTTTTTTTCCTATTCTATTACAAGTGTTATTCCACCATTATTGTCGCAGAAACGCTGCTATAATGAGTCACAATCAACCAAAGGTGGGTGCTACCACCTTTATAATAATTCCTTTTAACTATTCACATTCCATAAACATAGCATATGAAATGTAAGCGACGTATCAGCCATTCTATAAACAGCCGTGGCCACCCCACCCCACGGTGTTTACGCGGCTCGGATTACTCTCATTGTTAGCAAATCCCATGGTGTTAATCACCATATTTTATTTTTAAAATTTCTCCCGTCGCGTAGTTTTTAATAAAAATATACGCACCTCAGTGTCATATAAATTAATAATACCCCTCTAGGGTTTAATCACGGAATAAAATATTCGTATTGCACCATAATTAGTAAGTAATTGTGATTTATTTTAATGCGGTTTGCAATATTTATTTATTGTTAATTGGTGTGAGATATTTTTAAAAATACAATTCAATTCGTTATTTAGCAGATTACATAGGTCCATTGTTTTTAAAGAACATAGAAAAGTTCTCAAAGATGTGTGAAGTCTACCAATTTGCACTTGGCCAGCGCGATGGACTAAAGCCTAAAATCCCTCTCACTGAGAGGAGACCCGTGCCCAGCAGTGTGACAATAATGAGTTAATGATGATGATTCTTCTTTGTACTCCTTGCAATAAATTCAGTTTTAAATTAGTATACGAAGTAGGTACCTATCCTGTATGTGACCGTGGTGTCTTGTTACCGCATGATTCTCCAATTCTCTCGCCAGCTGTTCCCAAGTACACAAATAAAGCAATATCCAAATAAATCGTACGCTCCTTTACAGTTTTACGCTCATACCTACAAATAAATAAGGCAGTAAAGTCTCCCGCACACGGGCGACAAACGATAACGCAATAAACTGAAGGCCATGAAATACGACGCTGCAAGGAAATTCGTTTCTCGAAGTTAACGTTCATTTTATTCTTTTCTACATGGGTCTGTACAATTTGGCTTAGTTTTTGTGTCTATGTGTCTTATATTTAGTACCTATTAATTCAGTAGCAAATATAATAATAAAATTATCTATGAGCTGTTACAAGCATATTTACGCTTACATACAGCTTATCTGTAAAATACTTTAAAGAATGTAGTCATTTGCTTTCTTCCTCACCTTGTCGTTATGAAAATGTATTAAATGTTGGTTTTTAAGACCCAGGAATTTCTTCATTAGTTATCATGACAATAGTAAATCATTAAAAACTTTGACTTATAAAGACACAGTCGGACATAAAGTTTTATTACGCGATCGAAACAGCATTCCAACTCCACGGTCCACACATAATCACAGCCCATTGACTTCCAATCAGCTCCAACTAGATCAGAAGCCAACTAGTAGCAAACCATCCCGCTGGTTTCATGGCCCAGCAGCAAAGCGCCAATCAGTTCGCATCGTAAACGCGGGTGGCGCGTGTGCTCGCGTGTTTATTTGTACCATTCGGTCGCTTTACGTTTTATTGCCTTTGAGGGAATCGCTTAATCTGTTTTGTTTTCGGTGAAATCCGATAGATCGACATGCAACCATGCTTTACGAGTTCTACTGAACACTATGGGACAATTTTGGTGAAATAACGTGTCAAATATTTAAATGGTTACCGTGAACTTTGAAAGTAATTCACGTGAATTATGATAAGTAGCGTTCTCAAAAGTTGGTAATTCATCAAACGCAACCTTCGTTGAACCTTTACAGTTCAAGTTTTGCAGCACTACTGTCACATCATTTTTATTTTATTTTAACAGACTCAAGCACGGCTAAAGAGAGCACGTTCTAGATTAAAGAGAGTATGGTAGATACCAAAATACCGGACAATCTAATTTGATCAGGGGTAACAACGCATCTATGTATAATAGGTAGGTCTCCAATCCTATTGGACATTGCACTGACACCGTGATTACCCTCATCAGATGAATGGCATGCTTAATTCATACAACTTTTATTTCATACACAATAATAATAATAATGTACCTTTGTAAGTTCAGTCGTAATCACCGTAAAACAGACTTATTTCACTAACTAGCTATCAGCACATCTGTTTGAAGGTAACAATACTACGCGTCTAATTTCACGTAATCCTCAAAGATTGGGGAATATTCCACCCCACGGGGCCACCCCTCCAAATTAGTTGTTTGTACATTTACCTATAAATTCCTGAGTAAGTAGATAAGTACCTTTCATAAAATTAATTTATGACTCATCAGCTTCTTGTCTCACTGTTGGGACGAAGTCTATCAGAGAACAGTTAACCATATTGCCTAATTGCGAGTAAACTTGAAATCAAAAAAAGATTACTAAGTGAGGTGTATAGGATTCACGAAGAGTTTCGTTATGTTGAAAAAAGAGCCAAAATTGATTTCTCAAAGTTAAAAGTATGACCAACAGCAGATGGGATACCTGATGGAAAGTATGGGACGTCGCCGGGATATTCGCAACTTCAGACGAGCCGGCAGCAACCGGAAGCTTTGAAGCTGACTTCTTTTAAGCTTTTTTTGCAGTATTTCTTACCGTTTCGGAAATTCGTTAGGAAGCTCGTTTCACATCTTGCACATTTGTGACAAAAAATGAATGTGCAAATCGAGCTGTGGATAGAATCTACGGGTCCAGCTGATATACTATATCTGATATACTATAGCTGATTTATCAATTGGTGAGAACATGAAATACAATGTAGGAAGAGTAATATTTTACAGGATTAGAGGCACCTTATGGTAAGTGACCATGGACATTTGTTCAACCTTAGATAATATCACGAGTCATGCCTCAGGTTGGGTACCTATATGCGAGTTGCTACCTTTATCCCTGAGACTAAGTTGGAATACCTCAGATAAGTATGTCACCTTCAACACGCTCTTCCAACCAGAACATAGCAGTGCTTAACATTGTTGGTCAGGAAAAGGCGCGGCGGTGCCGCCGAAGTGAAATCACAAAGAGTTCTACCACCATCAAAACGCAATAATGACGCAACGGAGGAAGAATTACATACGCACTTTATTTACCCTATTACCTATTACCCTACTTATACTATTGACTACTTTTATTAAAATATGTCGTCTTCATGTCGAATGTAGGTAAATAACTAGTTTTTGTACAAAAACCCTTGTTTTATAGCCAGTAATCCTGCGAGTGGAACCCGCTGCTACTCGACGCATCTCGCGTGACTGCTCGCTGATTTGAGTACACGGATCGGTTAGGGTACCGCGGGCTTATGAGAACCATTCACTAAATAATAAATTAACTGGGGTACTAACCTTAATACAAGAAGCATAATCTTTTTTTTCATACATATTATGGTGCATTTTGTTAATTAAGGCTTATAAATCTAATTATAAGTTACAAATAAATAATAGTTCCTCAAATAATACATTGGTATTTGATGTACTTAATCTGATTATAAACTGTAATCTATGAATCTATAAGTTCAAAAGCCCAATCTCGATTTAAATCTCAATTTAACATTGATATTTCTCCGAATTCCGAGATCTGGATTTAATGAAAAGCTCAAAATGAGGTAATAATGAGCTTTTGTTTGATTAAGACAAATGTGTAGTTCAACAAATATCAATTAATTTTGAAGAAGAATTGAATACTAACATTATTTATAAATACCATAAGCTTAAATTACAAATCAAAGGGAAGTTTAATTTCTCAATGAAAACCTAATCTAATTAGATCGGCACTTAAAGCAACAAAAATAATAGCTTAAATTATATTTTTACGGAACCCCCAAAACCAGTTACCAACAATTTTTTCAGCCGGGGTTCGAACCTGTCACCCTGGGGAGCATTATCATCGTTATTGTATCGGGCCCATCTTTACGCTAATATTCCTTTATTTCGTTACGAAACCCATTTTGTTTAGTTTTCAATACAAACCCGTTGGATTGGAAAAATGGGATGTAAAATTAATTGTTAGTAAACATTCGTTCAGTAGATATTGAATCTCGTGATAGTTTATTTAATGAATGCTTTTTCAAAAGGTATATTTAATTTATCATGTGTTCTACCTACTTAGGTTCTACCTACCTACCTAAAGATGAAGGAATACATCGTCAGGAAACCTACACACCTATGAGTTTCTACAAGTTCTCAAAGGTGTATGAAGTCCACCAATTCGCACTTTGCCAGCGAGGTGGACTAAGGCCTAAGTCCCTCTCACTATAAGAGTAGACTCGTGTCCAGCAGTGGGACCGTAATGGGTTAAAGATGACCCTCGTTTCTAATGGTAATTTATTTAAGTGGTACTGTTTCGACAGGTATGTACAGTTACAGGTAAGTGTCTACTGGCGCCCACGGACATCCGTAATCAACCCCAGATAAGATCACAGTCCTACCTAAGGTCGACCACAGATGCGTTGCTACCCCTGAAGACTAAGTTAGAACGCCTCGGATAAGTATGTCTCTCTAACCACACCCTTCAAACCAGAACTCAGCGACGCTACACTACTGTTATAATGCAGGAATAGGTGTGGCGGTGGTGGCGCCTGAGTTAAACAAAGGGCTCTACTACCTAGAAAATATGTATTAGATATTTCTTATTCGTTTTTTCATGGGACAGGTTATTAAAACGACATATAGACACACACCAACCAATCCAACACATCTATAAAGTCATTCCTAATTTCGATTTATTTCCAATAACCTGTCACTAAAGCATATCATTGGTATCGCTTCATCATATAGCACTATTCAGGCATCCCTCTCGCTCGCACGTTCCGTGTTAGACAAGGATGAGCTACCGCTTTCGAATAGGTTACCTTATCTGCGTGAGTAATACAAAACTTTTTCGCATAAGCTTCGATCAATAACAACTTTTCACTGCGAAGTAAAAGCAACTCTATGATTTAGTGTCAAAGTTGTGTTTCGTTTGACAGCTAAAATTGTATTTCTTGCTATGGGAAATTGATCTTTGTGAAACATAGAAATAAGGGTGGTTTTGGCAGTGATAGGTAGTGATCGCTTTCGTTCGCCTGTTACCAAGCGGGTTTGTACGGGACGAGGCAGGGAGCGCCAACCTTTTTGTGGGCCATCCCTGTACTTTCACCTTATTTCAGATTTAGTGCTCCGTTTCTAGGACTTTATGCCAATTTAGCATTCACTTTTTATTATTCCCAAATTAATGTTTGTATTTTGTTTTGAAGAAAACTCATGACCTTTTATTAGTGTTAGAAGTTCTCTTCTCAAGGAGTTCAAAGGTTATTTGTTGAAGTTACTTTGATACTAGGAATTTTATGTAGAACGTTGAAATATTCCAGTTAAAGTATTAATATTCAGTACGGTAGGTATTTGAAAATATAAATTGTAAGGTACAATCAGTATAATTTGCATTAAGATCTTTAGTAATAAAACCGAAGTGTTAACTTTCTACATATGACTCACTCTTTCGCAACCGCTGCCTAGAGACAACCGTAAAATAATTAACGCTTAGTATAAAACTGCTAAAACAGTGCTAATTCAACTGCAATCATTACTGCCATTGTCCTAATACAATCGAGTGGGCGTGGTCTATCAACTAAAGACAACGTAACAGTTATTACAAAAAACTCATACAAAAAGGTTGGCAACTACAGACTTCTGCCATAAATGCAGTAGCGAAGCTATTACCGGCCTCGGAACCGGAATGATTTAATGGCCATCAACACCATTTTAATAAAACCACCTCTATTTCGTTGGTAATAGAGTCCTGAGATGTGCTCATTTCTTTGTGAAGGTCGATGACGCTTACGCCTTTTCGGTTCTGAAGCGAGATTTAACCGCGTCTGTAGCTGTGTGCGTACCGTCGTGTCCGCGAACAGTTAGGTCCGTTGGTGTGGGTGCGCACATCGGTTCGGTCACGTAGGCTCGACTTAGTTGCATTTGCTATGGAGTTTTTAGGACATTTGTGCACGAACAAAGCAATTCTTTGTTCTGAAACAGCACGCCCTAGCTTTTTAATAATGTTTTGATGATTTAAAATACTGTACTTATGTATTATGTACGATTTTATTGCAGCTACATTCGCACCGGATGTTGTTTTAATAAAAGCGAGTTAAATTTTGAAGTACTAAAATCTTACGCTTGTCACATAAACTGCTTGACAAACAATCGCGCGGAACGTCAAAACATGCTTTAAAATTGTGTATTGACGTCATTTTAATGGTTTTTAAAGCGTCCTCTTTGTTCTTAAGCAAGTGCACATAGCAACAGATCGCGTCAGCTGAGCCGAGCGCGGCCGAGCGGCGCCGGAGATAGCCGAACGTGCCCGATTGATTCGATACCCCGCGAAAGTTTACCTTTTGTCTGCATTCTAAATTTGAGTCTGCATTAAAATGCATCATTTATCGCTCATAGTTTTCTCTCGTAGATAACGCAGATTTGAAATTGGAACACGATTTATTCAAATAAGATTTCCTCTGCCACTTTTTACTCTCTCTTTGTTATCCGTACAATACTCTATAGGAATATCTTCAATCTTTTATATAGAGTATAATCATATATGTAATATGTGTTTGCTAATAACATAATTACAGTACGTATTAATTATACAATTACATAATTACCGCATAATTACATCACTTACTATAAATAATTCTTGTGAGAAAAAATAAATCGAAGGTAAAAAATAATAATTTATTGACATACAAAACCAACAATTTGTTCAACAACAGTATTTACAAAATAATAAGTTATTAATAACTTTGTAAGTTGTCATATTTCTTAAAATAGCAAACAAGAGAAAACTTGTAACTCATTTAACAAAGGCACCTTGAGGGTATAGCTCTACAATACTCTACATGTAGAGTTATACTGTTAACGTACTTACCATCGTTATACAATAAACGAGCGTTTTGTGGTTAAAGCCAAAATTAAGCTATATAACTAATATATAACAATATAACTTAACCGTAGGTATTGATGTATAAATTACTAAATACTATAAACGAAAATAAACTACTATTTGACATTTTAACAAAATGGCTTAACAGGTTTTCAAAGTTGAGTTCTAGTAAATCAGATGTTACGTATTTTAAATCAAATCTGAATACTATTGGAATTGGCTTTAGATCGATAAACAGATGAATAGGACCACCCCTGAGGACTAAGCTGGAATGCCTCGGGATGTCGTCCTTACAAACTACAACACAGCAGCACTCAAGCAATTGCATTTAAGTATTACCTGTGCCATGAAGTATCGTTGTTGAGTAGTACCTCTCTTCCTGTGGATGTCGTAGGAGGCGACTAAGCGACAAAATCTAGGAGATAGACAGTAGCATATTCCGGTGTAAAATGAACAAATAGATTTTTTTCAAAAACATATAGAAGATAAACACATAGATAAGGAAGGTAGATAAGGTAACACATACACTTACTGCGGTCGTGAACGTGCTTAGGCGTGGTGCCTATTAGCAAAAACAATTAATAAGTAAGGCCTATGTCCAGCATTCGACCTCAAAAGGCTAATGGATTGATAAACTTCTTACCTTACGAGAAATAAGTAGCTATTTCGCTTAAATACCTGCCTAATATAAGTATTTAAGTACCAACGAAAAACTTGAACAAGTACTACTTGAAGAATATTGTATAAGAAATGCCCCAAACTCGAAGTTCCTCAAGTTCTCCGGTATTACTCGGCTGTTTCTCAACAATCGGTAATTGAGAATACAACTCCCGTATCGAATAAATTATTCGACGAACTCCCAAATTGAATAAATCCAGTTACAATTTTAATTGCCTTAACTTCTTTGTAGCGCAACCGAAGTTAATTCAGAGTTTAATATAGCGGAGAGAACTCATTTTTCATTTTTTTTTCTAGCTTAGTGCTAACTTTACTAGACTTTTTTTAAGATAACAGTAATTATTATTAGTACCGTTATGGTAAATTTTTTAGGGTTCAAGTTTAGGATTAGATCATACTTATCCTTGGCGTTTCACTTGGTCCTCAAAAGTAATAACGCATTTGTGAACAATGTCAGGTAAGACACTTCTTATCTGGGGTTGATTACAAATGTCCATGGGGCGCAGTGACCACTTACCATCAGGTGATCTGCATTTATTTCCTACTGGCATGTTACAAAAAATAGATCTGCGTAAGAAAAAGATAGCTCGTTGAATTATTGCTAAGTATAAAACAAAAGTGTCTTATTATTGGTGTAAAACAGTATAGCAGGAAGCAGGTGACACCACAAGTGGGTCGGCACCACCCCTGCGTGCGTACCGTGACCACTCGTCCTTTCCTGCCAATCTTGCTTTTTTCACATATTTCCGTCAAATTTGCTACCGTTCCTTTACTGCTCAAGTAATTACGGTTATTGTAATTATTCGTAATGGATGCACGTGAATATAAAATCAAAAACACACACGACATAATTTTCGAATCAAAGACATTTTCGTGTATGACCTCAGATTCAAAAGTATACCACTAACTAATTTGGCTGCAGTTATTTATTTGTATAATGCACTGTTAAGTACTTACAGGTATGATACTCCTCTAAGCTGCTTTAAATTGTTTTGGTGGAGGCAACACATTTATCATTTCAAATATAACAAACTTATAAATAATAGTTCCAGAGTATATTTTGCAATAATAGTAAATAGAATATAAGTTACAAGTATATGAAATACCGTCTCAAAACGATTAGATTTAATAGCTCGGAGTAAGTTTCTATAAAAGAGCATCGATAAATCTAGAAATCTGGCATATTTGTCATGCAATGATGATGGATCCGATGCTGGTATTGCGTCAGGCACAACGATTGCAGGTATAACGATGCGGCTTGCGTCATGCGTCATGCGTCGAATGCTTGCGTCTTGCGTTGTCGAACGCGTTATGCGTCTTGCATTGAATGCGTCCGGCGAATGTTTCTTTCGAATAATGCGCTATTTTTTTAGTTATTGTGAAGTTTTTTCAAATTAATCTATGATGAGTCCACCTACTTCTCGTCTCATGCCAGCCAGATCTTACATTAAAGGTGCTAGAAGCCACAGTGGTTGGACGGTGGAGTTGCATCGATACGTCTATATTCACTTTATTTTAGCAGATTAGCGTTATTATATTTTGATTTTTAAGTTTAACGCAAGCCATGTCAGCATGGCACATCGTGGCATAGATTTAGATAAAATCCAATTCTATTAGAAATTGCAAATGTCCATTAGAGGCAATCGGCATTTACTATAAGGTAACTTCTCACCACCTACTACAATGTTTTAAAAGGGATACTCGTATCATACATACATTAAAAATAATTCACATAATTTTAGACAAGGTACATATATCTATGGAAATCATTGGATACTTGTCTTCATATCACGCAGCCAAGGGGCACCTCTGCTATTTTTATAGACTGCTAATCTAGACGTATTTTACGTCATATTATAAGCCGCTGACATAACATAACGACCAGCAACAGCTATGCTATTATTTAATAAGTTACTGTTACGTTTCTGTTGCAAGTGCTCCACCCCCTTGGAGTCTAAAATTAGATCGCTCAATATAACGAACAAAGGGATATGCCAAACAGCGTTGGTCTTAATAATATCTATGTGGAGTATAAAAATAATATCATTGGTAATTAATGGGAAAGTTTTGGATTTGATCAGCGGTTGAACAGCTATTAATTTAGATTTTTCTTTTGGATGATGGAGTTTGTATGTGATACAGTGGTATAAAACTATCTCTTTTTTACTTAAAAGCACTAGGTTAGTAACATTTTAAAATACTTAAACGTAACGATTAGGCAGACGGGCTTATGGTAAGACGTCAGTGACGTCTATTGATATTTAATTACAGAGTTATATGTATTTGCACCTTTTTAAGAAATTTATAGTTTTCGCTAAACCTAATTGCAATTATTTTTATATTCATATCTTTTCACGTTTTATTATTTCAATAAATGATTAGAATGTATACCTTCAGTAAAGTTATCCATTAACTTCATTGGTATGAAAGAAAGATATAATTTGTGTAAAGAAAAAATCTATTAAATGTTACGTTAATGATAAAACTTTATCCCAAAATAACAGTAGTAACCGTTTATTTTAGAACAATATTTGGAAACATTCAAAAACATTTTTTGTTAAAACCGCAAAAACTTTCAATGGTACAAGATTTGTAAATAAAGTGAAGGTGATTCTCAAAGGTTAGAATAGATACAATATACAATAAGACTGCAGTCTGTGTGTCACCTTACACAGCGAGAACTACCGTTCGTATTGTATACAGGTAGCAGGTTGTGTTGTATAAACTTGGTAGAGCTAGGAATACTTAGAAAAACCCCAAGAACCAATTTAAAACAATATATGAACACTTGAAAAATTAAAGTTAAATAGCAAATGTTATGATAAAATTTACATGTCCCAATTTTTTAAATAAGTTATTATATGTTTTTGTAAGGAAGCCAATCTTTGATTAGAATAGTGAAGCGTAGTCAAGATGTTATCAATGTTACTACGGTTCTTTGTAATGGATAGATGGTGTAATAATAATTTAGTCATATTTTTTAATGGAAATAAAATATCAAACCAACATAACGTCCACCTAATGATTAGTACCAGTTAGTCACTACCGATTACAAACATCACTTGTTAATTCAAACTATCTACCTGTAGAGCCCCATTGCCATTGTTGCGTTGCTGCTCTTGAGCTGTACGTTAAAAACATCTCGTATACTAGTCAATGCACAATATCCACATGTTATGAAGCAACGATTAACAATAATAAATCACGATGTGTGGTGGCGGTATGGCTGTATTAAACTATGTAATATTTTTAAACTTTTGTTTGTTTTAAAAAAGAGAATAAAATAACATGTATCTATGATAAAAAAGAACAAGGACAAAAAAGACAAACCCGCTGAGTTTCTTGCCGGGTCTTCTCAGTTGAGGTCGCGTCCCGATTCGGTGGTAGAATAAGAAAAGACATCGTATGCGTATGCAAAATAAAGATATTTCATTTAATTTCAAACCATTTCTAGCAATTGTAAGCTCTATGCCCCAATACGGCGAGCGATCACAAACTGGCCATGACCGTTAACTTCTACTGAACAGCCACTTCTAGTTCAGCTAAGGTTTCTTGCTTTACAATTACTAGATAAATGTTACTTATACGTTGGAACATGGAACCTAATTATTTTTGTACCATACCATAATTTTATATAGAAACTTGTTCGGTTAACACATAGATTTCTGATATAATTATTTGTGAGAAGGGATTGTACATTCCAATTTTAAATTTGTCTCCCTTCGCAGGGGTGATAGAGCGTGGGGTGCGGGAGTTAAGAGATTTTTCAATCAGTTTTCGAAAATGGTCCAAAATGCTGTTATGAATATTTAATCAATAATTTACAAGAGAGTTGATTATCAAGTTCAAGAGCAAAAATATAGCTTATACGGCTAATTGACCGATTTTGGGAAATATTTAATAAGCATAATATATGAGTAACTATTGCAAATAGACTGATAATAACGGACAACAATTCACACTTACTATAAATAAGTACATCAGTCAATTCAAACTACTTCTTAATATGTAGTACGAGTTTTGCCTACAACAGTGAGCATTTGGAGTCTATTTTGTTATAATCATGTTTTAAGTTTACCACTGATTGGACGTCAATATACGTCACATTATATAATCTAATATTTTAGTGGAACTAATTGACAAAGTCACAAAACTGTTAAATCCCTTAAAAGTAGAAGTAGAAACAAAATTATTTAAATACTCGGCCGTAAATAGAAAAATCATGAATAAATATCTAAATGGCTTTACAATAAATATTTTCTCTCTAAATGAAAACCGGACCCAACCAAAATTTATCACATGAGAGGGGAAAAAAATCAAAAACATCTGATGAACATTACCATACATTTTGGGACCTATTACCAGAGCGCCCACACGAATTATTTCCCAAATAAAATACCCAGACGAAAGGGACAGCTAAGGTACCCATTGTTTTGCTTATATTAGGACATTCTTAAAATTAAAAAGTAGTTAAGAGAAATAGTGTTGTACAATCATATCTGAAAATGTTTTAGTAGTTAAGAGAAATAGTGTTGTACAATCATATCTGAAAATGTTTTAATAATATTGAAGTGGCGACGAATATGCATCGTAACCGATGGAACATTTTCAAATACATCCATAGAGAGTCCTAAGGTTGTTCACAGCGTTGCTGATACCCCTTAGGAATAGATTGTAACGCCTCGTGTAAGTGTACTTATTACACCATTTAAACAAGAACAGAACAGTAGTTAATACTATTGTTATAATTTAGAAATTGGTCGATGCCTCCGAAGTAATACCACAAAGCGTTCTCCTAACGTCAAAAATCAATACCGTTTGCAGTCGTGAAGACTTTACCAAAGCCCTGCTCATTATTACATTCCTAACATGTCCGGTTTTCTTCTATCCAAATATGGCGACCCTACTTCTCGTAAAAAGAGTAAAAAGTTGAATAGCTGGGCCTGTTATCTTCTAGACTGGGCCCATAAAACTTTATAGTGTATATTCAACTCACGTACCCGATGCGGAATAAATAAAATAAATCTACATTTCTATTCACTAAAGGGTTTGTTATGTCTTAGAATAGAAGCTGGGTAATGTATTGTTGCTAGCTTCTTACACGGCTATGCTTGCGGTTGATGTTGCTATTTTGAAAATCTATAAAACTGTCAGGATATATTCCAAGCTCAAATGCGTATTAGGTCAACCTTTCTAGTGCAGTTTATTTTGTTAAGTACACTAATCGTCTTTTTTGGGTAACTGTTACAATTCTAAATACGAGTCATAAAGAAATACCTACTTGATTTTTATCACAGAAACAATGCAACTCGAATGCTTTGTATATTAGAGGATAAGTTTGTCTTCGTATACGTGCACCAATTCGCATTTAGCCAGCGTGGTGGACTAAGTCCTAAATCCTTCTCACTATGAGTGGAGACTCGTGCCCGGCAGTGGGACGATAATGGGTTGACGATGGTTATACTTGGAGCCATTTTAGAAAACCATTAGCCATAGCCATTAGTAACATTGGCTCAAAGTGCGTTGATTCCACCTATTTCTGCCTTATTTCTAGGTGTAAACCTACTATGTTCTAGTTTAAATAATAAGCAGAATAGTATCTGTAATCGACCTAACACGTGACTCCTATCCGATTTTGGCTACGGATTTTTATAAGTATTGATAATCTATTAAAAAGAACGTATTCGGTAACTTCTGTTACAGATGACAAAAGTAGTCGCCAACTTCGTAATTTAACCGATTTTGTTATATTCCAAATGTTCAAAAGATTTGAAGACGTGTTTTACTTAAAAAATTGACTGACTATTTGAATTTTATACTAACGTTATCGATAGTTCAGAGTGCTAACGCTAGGAAGAGTCTAGAAATAACAATATTGTTTTTATGCAAATATTCAGATAATAAGATCTTTTAAGATAACCGGTAATAACAGTACCTGTCATGTCTATTTTTAAACCGACATTATGTTTTATTTATGAAATCGAGCACAAGGATCTGTTAAAATAAAATAAAAAGGTATTAAGGAGAATGACGAGAGTGCAATTATTTGCGTTGATGCTAGCGTGAGTCACTGCCACTTTATAATTTGGTTCCATTCTGTTACATTGGACGATATTTTTTGTCTGTTGAGCAAAAACCTGTTGCTAGCGAACCTACTTATGTATTTTTATAAAATGACTCCACGTTTATTTAAGTGGAGTTCCGCAGACAATTTAGTGCATGTGTTAAGTTTTGCAATTTTAATATTGATTTTTGTGTTTCTTAATTCTATATTAAAATATTATATGATGCCATTTACCTGAAACGTTCTCATAAAAATACTATTTCCGTCAAGTCCTTTGTCTAAATCTATCTATTATATGGAATAGGAAGTGCATAGAAATAGTACAAAAGTCGTAAAGGACGAAATGTAATTTCAAACCTTTCTTTGTACCCACTGGACCCTAAAAACAACTTCCCAATATTCTAATTTTATAACTAGTTTTTATCAAACTCAAGAACTTTCTCAAGCAATAATCGCCCCACGATTTCGTCATTCTACCATCGCCACATCTCCGTTCAAATTAAAACTCTATCCTTTGGACTTAACATTCAATATTTCTTGAGCTCCTCAATTGTAAGGGTGCTCACGCATGACGTCATAGCAGCCCCTTGTTAGACAAGGAGAGACGTATCTATCCTTCTCACTTCGGAAAAGTACCGACTGTTCTTTGTTCAGGTGGATTATTTTAGGAACTAAGACGGTTTCTAAGCTACGGGTTGTCAAGACCATGTGACGTCAGCATCAGCTGTTCTCGTCGGCAAACAGCTGATAGTTATACAATACGTTACGGAATTCAAAATGGCGATGGAAATGGCCGTTAATGTTGCTAGGTCTACGACGGTTACAAGTTTTGCGGATGTGTGATCGGTTTTAGTTTTTTGTCGGTATAACGTGTTTGCTAAAAAAACTAGGCTACTATTATAATTGGTCGAGATGTTCCAGGTACTAGACTACTCAGTACTCGGCCACTCGGCACTTTGAACTGTGTATGTCCAACAAGTAGCTTAGTACAAGTGCAAAATTATGAAAATTGGTCGTGACTTGTACAAAGCTAAATATATCAGTCAATTCCAATGGTGTCAAATTTGGTGAAATGTACCTAACTAATTGTTTTCGCAGACACTTATAAGTACTGTAAAATCGGAACACGACCTTCAATCAAAAGGTTTATTTTTGACTTATACCTAATTTTTTTTTTCGTTATCGTAATAAATCGTAACAAATCGTAAATTATTGGCGTGAGTCTTGTCTGATAACATTTAGCTTTATTTTTCTCAAGCACTGCTTAGTAACAACAATATACATGTTTTTGTAAGCTATGACATAATCTTAAATTGTAATCCTTTCAAATTTTATTATCTACAAAAAATATCCAAAACGATCGGTTTTCTGAATCTCGTGACTTAGTTAACTACATCGGGTAAAAAATGTAGTTCGATTTTTGCACAGCGGTTCAAGAAAAAATGTCAAATTGTGTTGAAAAACAAGAATACGAAATGTCAGGATAGCGCCACACTCCATGCACACTTATAATAAGTGCAATTCGTTGCAGTCTTGGCCATTATTGTTATTAAATAACTGTTATTGTTAAGTAAACACTGCAAACCATTGTATTAAGGCAAACATTTTAGTGACCCGTGCTAGTAAGGACGAAACTGAATCCTTTTTTTCCCAAGTTTTTTTACTCGCAGAAGTCAAACGAGCACGCAGCTTGTTAAGGGGTCACTGAAACATCTGTAAACAATTGTTTAATAGAAGAACTCGCTTTAAAATCTATCACAGCTGCTTTTCAATTTTGAATACTGAAGTATGAGATAAAGAAATTCCTTCGCAACAATCTTTTACAATAAATTATAAATCAAACATTTTATATGGATCCATAACATATGGACATATAACATACTAAATGTACGGAGCTCGTCACGATATTTATCATCGGCATTACTATTTATTTTTGTGGTGGGTCGCATGACCCCAATCCAAGTGGAAGTGCATAGTGCATAAGGCTGACCGGTCGCCTAAGGATTTTACGAAAGATTCCAGGTATTTGTATATTGCTGTAAGGAATGAAGAACCTATAAATTATTTGTTTTTATATCTGCTGACGGTGCACTACTACAAATGTAGAAACGTCTCTAAAGTGATTTGACTATACTGCTTAGTAAAATATCATTAAAAGTACTTTTGTTTTTTTTTTCAGGTTGTCTCTCTTTTTCATCCTTAACCGTTTCCTCCGCAAGTAGAATCCCCATCAGTAAAATGTAAGTAGGTAATAATCGAATTTATATCTTAAAATTTTACCGTATCCTATCTCTTCCTCCACAATCTCGGAGCTTAAACCCGTAAGCCATAAACCTTCCCACAAACCGGGCTTGCGCCATTAAATTTAATGACGTTGAAAGATAATCAGCCTCTTCAAAGGTACATTATGTGTTAATACCTACTGAGGATGGTGCAAAACGAGGAATATTTTGTTTTTCGTTTATTTTGAATTATATGTATACGAAATCTTGTTTCCATTTAAAGGATGTAAGGCTATTTATATTTATGCCTAGCGCAAACGCACGGATCATCTAGATTTGCGTCGGTACCGTGACTTGAAGTTGTCTTTGTTACTTCAAGGTCCTCCGAATTATGATTATGAGCATTGGAATTAGGCACTCTTGTTTATGTTTTGTTTGTTGTTACATTGTCATTGTTGTTATAATGAAGTTATCTTCTATCATTTTATGGGAATGAAAATGTGCTTGGAAGGTATTTGTTTCTAAATTCTATGTAAGTGCGTATAGACATAACAAAAACATGTTACCTAACTTTAGAATATAGAATATATATAAAGCGCTCTTATACGATGAAGTTATATCGAAACGTGAGCATACACTTTTTTGAAATAAGTGGAAATTGTACAGTCATTCTCAGCATCTTTTCCTACGCACTGATACGTCAAATACTCTTCCAAGCCGGTACGTATTCCAATATTCCCAATATGGAATCTAGCGCCTCACGTTAGAGACGCGAATACCAAATCTGAAGAGCTGGTAATAGCATATTTTCCTATACCTCTTTGATTTTCCACCACACCACCTCCGAGCCTTGAGTATTTTCCTCCATTTCCGCTTGAATACGTGTTGCCTTCAAAGAAATTTGCAGCCTTAACCGAAAAACTATTCCTTCCAACCCTCTCGCACGCTTCCTCAGCCAAAACCCCCCTTAACCCTTCTAGATATAGGGTTCACTTTGCCTTGCTTATGTAAATATTTTGAAATATGATTTATATTCCCCTCGTAATAGAGTTTAAGCTTCCGCGCGAACATTACAATTTAAAGGAAAAGGAAATATTCTAGATCTAGGCTGAAATCCTGGCGAGATTCTGATAAAATATGAATATTTTCGACGCTTCAACGTGCTTTACAAATAAACTTACGGAGATTTGAGAAAGCTAAAATTTTTCCAAGATGTTTGCATTTGCATTTTAGAGTAGCAAATACTATTATTCTAGTATTTACTTCTTCAACATTTCGATTTTGCTTCCATTCAATATTTATGAGAGGAACTTTACTTTACTTCCTGAGAAATTAGATAAAATGCTTCATGAAACAGAGTCCACTACAAGAATTGTAGCTTTAATATAAACATCTAACTGAATATAATAAAAATTGATCAGAAGTTAATGGTAGTTAACTAAATCTCCAAAGACCCTACGACAATAATTTCGAATGTCGTGCCGTCTCAGGTTACACGTGTTAACTTATGAAAATAGTAAAAAACAGTACAAACACTTAACCCATTTTTTGTACAGTCAACAAAAACGAGTAGAAATCCTCACTTTTTCTTGCTGGACCCCAACATACCTGTTCGTGGGTGTATCAACAAACATGCACTTGAAACCTTTTACAAACGTAACCAAACTCTAACTTCCCAACATAAAGTTAAATTTTCAATGCAAATGGATCCCCAAATTGATATTAAACAGAATGCACCTACGATTTTTACGAACCAATTTGAACGTACTTTGGATCTTGAATGAGTCCATTTTCCTTTGTAGTCTCCCCACATATATCTTCCACATGACCATACACCCTATGTTATGGTCTTAGGGATGTTTTCTGGATGTTCTAGGGAGTTCTGGAAGGATTGTAATAACGATGGGGCCACGATGGGGTGAGGGCTTGTTGCTAAGCGATGCTCCTGCTCCCTGCACAGCGCAGATTGTCGAAGGGAATGGTTTTAGGGAATCACTGGCAGATTTACTGCCATATTCAAACAATGCTAATTTTAACCATGAGGAAAGCAAAGAACTGTTGTATTGTAGAATAGCATAGTTATCGAAAATAGTATAACGTGAAAAGTTTACAAGCATGTTATTCTGGAGGACATTATGCCTTCCTTTTTTCCTTTGTTAGGTCTTAATGAAACGCGAGGTAGATATTAAATTCGTTGATAGTCTTCAAGGACCAAAAATACTACTTTTAAGAAGAATCTGATTTACCACGGATGAACTCGAAATAAAAAATGCAAGTATTGTAGTCATAAAGTATAAACGTAATCATAAGGATTGATAATAATTTAAATCGAAGAATTTGACAAAAACAATAACTAACATTCGACTGCAGGATCTGTCTGTGAAATTGAAGAATTTTGTCATCAAGGATACAAAATCAATTTCAAAATTCAGGTAATAAGATCCACAGTTGATAAATTGTAATTCCGCAAGCAAAAGAGGAGGCAGGAGCCTTGCTCCATAACGAAAATAGCCGATCAATTACCCGAGTATCATTTCTAGCAGCTATTTAAATAATCCTCTTATCTGACACCTGTGACAATTTACGTGACCCACATTCAGCAGATAAGTTACATAAATCGATATCAGCTGCACCAAACTGAGCCGATTGCCTGATAACGAAGTAATTCGTGTTTTCCAATGCCTTATAAGTTCTCACCTTTATTCAATTTTCGTGTCTTTTATATTATTTACTAGCTTTTGCCCGCAGCTTCGCTCACGTGGACTACTAAAATGGGATTAAGATTTTCTGTTTATTAAAGTATTTGTGTGCCGAATTAGTTAAAAACCCGTTAAACCATCTTTGCGTAAAAGATTT
>DWPV01001812.1:0-19173 GCA_018251915.1 Urbanus proteus proteus
TACCCGCAGCTTCGCTCGCGCTAATGTGTACATTCGCACAAAGAGGCCGTAGGTATCAAAGTAAGTAGGTTGTAGGTTTAAAAATTACTTTTCTGTCCCTCGGGAACAGTACGTTTTTTCGGGATGAAAGGTACTCTATGTCCTTTTCTGGAGCCCTAACTATGTGTGTGCAAAATTTCGTAACAATCGATTAAGAAGTTAAGGGGTGAAGGCGTTACAAACAAACAAATAAACAAACATTCCCATTTATAATAATAATTATTGTTATGATTTCCATTTTATGGTTATATTCAATTTCAAACCGCATCTACTATAAAATATAATTGCAAATTTCTCGAACTACCGTTAAAATGATGGGAGCCATTCCAATTCCATCAGTTTAATCTTGCCATCATCCAAACTTTTATAACAGTTGCAAAAACCCCAAAGTTAAATGATAGGCCGAATTTAAAACGTCAATTTGTAGGATTATATTTATACAACATAGCTATTTAAAACTCAATGTATAACAACGATTCTACATAGTAGTAATATATTTTATAGCACAGTGAGACCTAAGCCCGCGCGCGTGCGAGCGGGTTTATGTCACGCGTACTATAATAAATACATTACGATACGGGTGACCTATGTTGCCTATTATGCACGGCGTTTAGCACTAACTTCGCGCCTTGCAGTAATAGGCAACTTAGATCACCCGTAACCTAATGTACTATTAGACACTTTAAATGGGGTAGAACATACCTATACACACACACTTATCTAAAGCTTTCTAACTTAGTCCTCAGGCAGAACAACGCATCTGTGGCACCTCAGGTAAGACCTTAATCCTATCGCTGATTGATTATAGATGTTCATAGGCGATTGAAGCTGTCTAACTTAGTCCTCGGGCAGAGCAATGCATCTGTAGCCTACCTCAGGTACGACCTTAATCCTGTCCCTAATTTATGACAGATGTTCATAGGCGGTAGTGACCGTTTACCATCAGGCTGTGTACTCCTTGCTATTTCTTTATTTTAAAAAAACTACGATATTCAACCCGGTAATACCACCGCCTACATTAGTCTTTGACACTACAGTAAAGAAGGGTCTTTACTGCGGTGTCAAAGACTAATGTAGTCGTATGTAGTACCTACCTATATTCTTAAAAAAACTTATTTATCTGAGAATATATCATTTCACTATTTGAACCAGAATACAACACTAAAAGTACTCACTCAAGGTAAAATAAGTGTAAAAATAGTTTCCCCAATAATATGTACCACAAAAAGTTGATAAGCTCGCATACCCAAGCCCTTATAAATCAAGTCAAAAAATACCTACTAAATAAAAGTCATCGATCAGACATACCGTAACATATTTGGCAAAGATAAGATTACTTCGCAGGGTCCATTTCAATCTAAATCTAATATCTAAGGCGCTGAAAGGAATATTCAAGGTACCTACCCAATATCACAGATCAATATCGGGATATAGGCCAACTTTTCAATACGCTCCGTAACGTCGCACGAAAAGGGTTCTGGGTCTTTCCATCACTTTTTAATGAAGCTAGATTTACTCGATGTTAAGGATGAAAAAGTTTGTTATTTATTTCGGTTTTTATTGAAATATTGTAATAAACGTTTTTTGCTTTTGCTTACGAATAATTTACGAAATAGAAAAAGAAATACATCGAAGATTAAAATCGTCAAAAATATTGTCTGTCTGTCTCTCTGTTTGCTTGAGCTAATCTTCTAAACGGCTAGACCAATTTTGACGGGACTTTCACTGGAAGATAGTTGAAGGTCTAAGGCGCAACATAGCACGCATGCGCGCGCCGTCGCAGATAAGCGGGATGACTATTATGTTTAAATATGTTTTCTTTTTTACTTTTAAAGCGCGGGTTAAACCGCGGGGTTCCGCCAGGGAGCGTATAAATTTAATAAAAAAACAAATAACATTGCAACGCATCTTTATTCTAAAAAAGAAATAACGAAATTATCGTAGCAGAATGACGTTGGTTAATTAAACTTCTTTTATAATAAGTTATTTACTATACGAAACATAATGGACATAATACATTTTGCATAAGGTTAAATTAAATTATAGCAAAATAAAACGGTGTAAATAACAGCCTATAATAACTGAAGACAGTCCAACAATATAAATAATTTTTAAAACGCAGCACTCCGAATAAATCATAACGCGGTTCTGTAAGCATAAACGACACACCCGCCCATATAGCTGGTAACAGAAAAAGATACGAAGAAAGCAACTTCAGCAGCGAGTCTTGGTATCCTTGTAATATACGCTAGAGCAGTAACAAGTCTCGCAGCAACGAACAAGCGCAGCAATGCGAGAGTTGTGGTCTCATCCGGAGACGTAGTAATGTACAGAGCTGCGACCACCCAAAAGGGAGTCAAATGCTTCAAATCACTTATATTGGCTCGCAACACTTTATCCCGATTGCACACTATCGCTGCTAAAGGCGGTAGCACTATCAACTTCAATGCTAGCAAGGCTGAGTAAGCGAAATAACTTTGCAACAAACTTGATACCATATCTGCTTCCATTTATTCGCGCTCATAATAATAAATTTTCCATCGATAAAGTAAGATGGATTCAGTTTCTTGGTATAATTTTAGAAATTGCATTTGCATTCACTGGAATTTTGCTTTACGTGTTGATAGCAGAGCTGACAGTTTGACGGATGATCTGACGTAAAGAAATGCATGTCAGAGACGCAATGACATCGTATTTTATCTGCCTTGATGATGAAAAATATTCTGCCATGGATTATGAATTATGCTGTCAAATGTTTAATATAATATGTGATACAGTGCTGTGAAATGTTATGGGTATTATGTTAGATTTTACATTTTCAGTATTTTTATGTAATGAAAGTAGCATAGCGATCTATATCGCCTGATCCTATCGCTACTAACATTTATTATGCAGTCCCAATAAAATAAAATACATACCAGAATAATATTATTTACGTACTTGAAATCGATCGTACATATAGTATGATTTCCAGAACTAGGTTCAAATGTTATATATTCGTGTATTATGTTATTCAGACAAGAGAACAAAAGCAGTAATGATTAGAATAGAGACTTGAAGAAAGAACTTTTAAGAATTTTAAATTACAACAAAACTGTCACAATAATAGATTTGGAATTCAGTGTCTCCATTGAAGCTGCATTTCGTTCCGACGACAATAGCAGATGATCAACAACAATGAAATGTTGACTGCGATTCGACCTCATGAATAGCTAACGAATTGGGCAAATGTAGGCGCTTCAGGTGTCAAAACTCATAAAGTTACGGTAAGTTTTAAATGACTATCGGGTCAACAGTATCAAAACTTATTTTAGGAAAACTATTCTATAAATATACTTCGCAACAATCGTAACCAACATTAATAGTATTTAATAAAATAAGATTTTAAAAACTTTTAATACGTACCGTCCGCACTAAATGGTCACAGTTCTACGTGAGAGCGTTCCTTGGGCTTAGTTCTCATGGACTAAATTGCCTCAGGCAAAAATGTCTCCCTTAACACGACCTTTATAATACATAGATATCCCAGATGTCCCCAGGAGCAGCAATACATCAACCATCGACTTCAAGACCCTCGATCTGTATAGAATTGGTTACAGGGATCAGTTACCATTTAAAGGATTTTGTAGGTAAGTTTGCCAAATTGATAAAAAGTACTCATGCGCTTACAAATAATAGGTATACACAATACCATAAATGTATTCTCGGCACAAATCATTCATCATCAGAGTAACTTGATTCTACGAAGGTTAATCATAATGATTAATCGTCGTAACAATATACGATTATACTGGTCGCGGATCGTTGATAAATAGTTTAACTCATGTTACCTACTTACTTTCTGATTATGTTCTGATTCATATTTTAATGACACAATTAATCATTTTATTTCTAGAGAACAAAGCTTATATTTACGCACAGCGGTACGTGACCACTGACTATGTGAACTGAGTGACTTTGACTCTGTTTTAAAAAGTAAGTCAATAATAGCCTCACTTTTTTTTCGGGTATGCAGGACTCCTCGTCCTCATGGCGCTTTCATACGCATTTATTGCATACTTGTACACTACGTTTTCATAGCATACGCGTTCACGCTTTTATAACTTAAGCACAAATCTTCATAAATAGTTGTTAATATTGTGTAACACTTTAAAATTTCGCTTTTGCCTAAAATTTTATATGTCAGCTTTTTTTAAATTGTACTAGTAACAAGTATATAGAATTTTAATAATAAAAATGCGTGTCTTCGTAACGTTTAATATATCAGTTTAGCATACCTAAATTACCTAGATATCGTAAAGTATTTTCGCGAAAGGAATTAATTCGAACGTTAATTAATCAGCCCTTGCGATAATTAATTTCTGTTTAAATTTAATTTCCTTTTGATGGATGACAATTTTAATAAATGTCTTGGTTTTGCGATTGCTAGAACAAATTATTTAAGTATTCGGTATTTGGTTTTGTCGTAATAAATTGCCTAAATTTATAACACTATATTATTTATTATAACATTTAGTTTAGCTTAAGCTAGGATTTAGGTAGGTTAAAATGTATCGACAATACTTAACTTTAACTGGCCTTACCATCGTAGGTATAATTTCTATGTTTATTGTTTTTCTTTCTCTTATTGTTAAAACCATATTTTGTTAATTTATAATGATCTATATTGCGTCATTCTTCATTTACTCACAAATAAATGTATATTTTTCTTCTATTATATTAAAAAAAACAATTTTGTAATTTTCTCTTAAGCCATTTTAATTACATAAATACAAACTATAACGAAACATATTTTAAACCTGGTAGCGAATTCTCTACAGTCTGAAAACTTCGTCCCGAGAAAAGATTACGTCTGAATTATTCGGCGAAGTACTCATAAATCCCTATTCGTTTATTTCTTTCAATTTTGAAATGAATAAAGTTTGGGAGAACATACGTTAAGAACCTACAAAGTAGTAACTAAGTAGGTGGATATTGTGTAAAACATTTTAAGAGCCTCATATAAATTACGTGAAAGGGGCTCAAATCTCTGCGGTTTATATCTACCTGTTCACAAAGTTAAGCTACGTCGGTTGCTATTGAAAAATGGATGGGTGACCACTAGTGTGTCAATTCTTCCGCTTTTCAGAATAGATACCTATCATTGAAGACTTAGTCGTCAAATCTTTTTAGGGACCTTAAAGATATTTTTTAACATTCGACATGGCTTGGCCATTGACAAGAATCCCCTCTAACCTTCATGACCTCCAGTTGAAGAAAGATCAGTGTCACATAAAAAGGGCTTCAACAATAACCATAATTAAAAGCTAAAATAAACTTAAATATATTGAGACGCCTATATAAGAGACTTTTCTAATTAAATGTAGTATTTAATAATTTTATATAACATGAATTAATACCAACCAGCCATAGGACAGTAATGGGTTGACGACAAATCGTAAACGTGTCTTATGAGAAAAGATTTCTTATAAGGAACTAGTATTTACCCGCACCTTCGCTCGCGCTCACGTGCATTCACACAAAGAGGCCGGAGGTATAAAAGTAGGTACATTGCAGGTATAAAAGTTACTTTTCTATCCCTCGGGAGTAGTATCACTTTTCGGGATGAAAGGTACTCTATGTCCTTTTCCAGACCCCCGGCAATATGTGTGCAAAATTTCATAACGATCGGATGAGTAGTTGAAGCGTGAAGCCGTTACAAACAAACAAATAATTAGGAAAGATTATTTCTGACTGACTATACTAAAATGAAGGTACGTTTAATAACTTTATTAAGTCACTTTAAACAAGAGTCGCGTTGTGTATGGAACCGTCTGCTTAATTATCATTATAATTCCGCTAAAACTCAGCTAAGAGGCACTTGACATTTCAGGACATTTAACTCGAATTTTCACTAAAATTTCTCTTGAATCCGCTAAATTTGTTGACTTCCTCTTCCAAAAGTCTTTCCAAGGATCTAAGTCTCAATTTAAAAGTTAAACTTTGAAAGGCTAAAGTTCACAAAATGCAAATGCAGGACAAATGAAAATGCTTAAATGCCTCATTCAATGGAGAATTCGGTCGTCTAAGTGGATTTCTGTGTCCATAGCGTATGAAATTACCAAATCTACGTTTAATTAATCCGGTATCAAAAGTCCGTATGTCCATTAAATAAATAATTGATGATAGAACAATTAAAATTATTTTTTAATAATCATAACTTACTATTGTTTTATTATTAACATGAAGTCGTAGATAAATTATTAAAATTACTACAATTTAAACTTTTACGCTGATTTTTTACGCTTTTACGCGAACTTCCAATTCGTAAAATTCGCAAAGTTTTAAAAACTTAATAAAAAATAGAGACTTGAAGAATTCCTTGGTATGTTTTCCCACATTGTTTTTGTGCAAAATCTGACTGGTTCTGATTTTGTAAATAATTAAGAGAACTTACGTGAATTTAAATTCTAGTTAATATTGAAATTTAACACATAACAATAGTCCTAGGTAAATTTAAATGACTATCCACTTAAAACTTGAGCGGAGCGTCAAAAGAACAATTAGTATTAATTAATTATTTGTGAGCTCAACTTACTATTGATAAAATTGTGTGTTAATAAATTAGTTATTTCATTGTCGCAAAGTTGCATTACGTAAGTCAAAGGTGGTAGAGACCTTTGTGGTTCGACTCCGGCGGCACCACCGCTACACCTATTTCTGCCTAATTAAAACAGTGTAGCGCTCTGTGTTCTGTTTTGAAGGGTGTAGTTGGTAGACAAACTTGACCGAGGCGTTCCAAATTAGTCCTCAGGAGTAGCAACGCATCTGTGACCGAGCTCAGGTAGGAATGTGATCCTTTTAGGGATTGATTACAGATATCCACGGGTGGCAGTGGCCACTTACCATCGGGCGGACTGCATGCTCGTTTGCTACTTCCATCATGTAAATAATAATATTAATTACATGCACGAAGCCGTGCCGAGCATGTTTCGCATAATTTCAGCTGGAAAAACAAGCATGTCTATTATGCTAGAAAAATATTTTACTTCATAATCATTATTATACCAAAGTTCTTTCAAAGGAGATATAATAGACTTAAAACTTACAGAACAGACATTCTATTATGCTGAAGAAGCCTCATTATAACAACCTGAGTGAAACTCCGTTATGTTCTGATAAGATTGAATTTTCCGTGCATCCCAACCGTTTCCGCTGCGCATGTAAGTGCATAGAATTAAGTAACTTCGCATGCAATGCACATTGAAACTTTGCAAAATTTCCTTCACAATCCTGTACTTTGTTTATTAAAAACTTCTGTTGCAAAGTGCTTGCGGCGCCAGCGTAGCGCAACAACTAAAGTTGTTTTATTTCAAGCTCGGACGCAATCAAGGATAGTTGGGTTTTGCTTTTGGTAGCTCGTCAAGCTTAGTTTAAAATCAGCAGCGAGTTACAGGTATTTTTGGATTTTCCATTAAAAAGGGGTTCTGGATTCGATTTCCGGTCAAAAAGATATCGGAAATAATTTTGACTTCTGTTCTAGGTCAAAAGCTATCTGTGTGTGTGTGTTTTGGGCTATAAGTGTAGGATGTGTATTCGTGTTTATAATGTGCCTTAATAAGGTACTATTAATGTTTAAACACTATAAAATATATTTATTCTCCATTTCCAATAAAAATTACAGAATTTTTACCCTCTAAAACGTAATTCAAAAATAAATAAATAATCTCAGTCGATATGAAAAGGTTAAGCCATTTTTTAGTATCAAAATTTAGCTTTAAATGCCTTTTAACTGATGCCTTTGTGCCTGAAACCAGAAAATACAAATGGAACATCGTTTATCACGACATGAGTCAAACCCCAAGTGACGACACAATTTAGATTAATTGACGTAAATGGCGCTCAAATTTGTCTCAAATTGTAGATATTTGCATATGTGGATAGCCGTTTGCCTATTCTCGAATACAATTAATGGTTTGTTTACTGAGTCTAGTGTTAAATAATGGTTTACTTGGTTCGTGACATTAAGCTCCAGTTTTGTATTGATTACTGTTGGTGACTTAATTAATGCTACTTGTACCCCACTGGACATATGTCTGATCTGAATGTCGCGTATCCTTTATTGTTCATTTGAAATACTATTTATATTCTCTATTTACAGAAGTAGGTAGCTGCATCCTTTTTATGCCTATGCTAAGCTCGGATTTTTTTACAATATTTAAAAGCTTAAAATCAGATATATCGCGATTCTTCAACACGAATTACCGTTATATCCGTCAGAATCATGGTATCAGTCAAGTCATTGTACCAAACTTCCTTTATACTAACTGTCACTAAACAATACAGTTCAATAGTAATAGATCAACCATAGAATTACTTTCTGGGTAGTATTTTTTTTATAAAGACGCTTGCTACACACATAGCCCCACACTAGGATTTTCTCATGTGTCGTGGGTGCCATAGACACACAAAGACGAATACACAAACACCCAGAGCCAGAACAGATACCTAAACTCATCATTCAGATATCTGTCTAGCCGGGAATCGAACCTGGGACCCACTGCGCGTCAGACTGGTATGGTAACCGCTCCGCCACGAGGGTCGTCAATTTCAAATGTTTCAAAGTTCAAAGGTTTATTTCAAATGTCGACAACACATAAGTATATCCACTCAATCTTAAAGTTATCCAGTAGTAACCCTACTAAATGAACGTTATTAGTGTGTTTACTGAGATAGTAGGGTTTTCCTTAAATATAATGGAAGGGTTAATCACCAATGTTGGGAAATTTTAATCTATACTGCACAGAGCCGATAACATTTTAATTGCCATTATAGCCCAGTTGATGTTTAGCTCAGCTTAACTTTAGATAAGGTTATATTTATGCACGGAACGTACTGTGTGACAAATTATAATATACGTATTTTGAGGACTAAATAAGACGACTAGAAAGTTACATTGTGGAAATATAAGATGGATATTAGTAATATTGTTATCAATCTGAAACAGGTTCTATTGCTCACTATGCTTGAGTTCCAAGAACTCCAGATTAGGAAACAGAAATTGTAATGACTTATATAACGATATTTGTCACATTTCAGAGGATTTGTATTGATATCTTTTAGCTTACCTTACGTTAGTGTTGAGGTGTCTATGAAGAAATCATTTCTTGTTATTCAAAAAAACTTTTGAAAGCATTGACGCTCATATAACAATAAAAATAATAACAATTCAAAATAACATTATATTGGCTACCGTTCGTCAAATGGCTTTACGATAATAGATAATCACCCACACAGACATGAAAAACGTAATTAGATACGACGTTATAAGCGCAAGATCTGAAAACACGGCTGGAAGCGGTTTCGTCGCATATCCTAGTACTACCACCAGCCTCGCCGATGTATACAGCCTAAATAACGTCACCCCAACATTTAGAGGCGGCGAAGTTGTTATATACAAAGCGCCCACGACCCAAAACGGGGCCAGATTCTTAAGCTCAGATAAGTAAGCACGACGGACGATATCAGGGTTTGCGAATATACCCTTGTTGACCCATGTCATAGCTGCCAACGGACTTAACGCCAGTAACTTCACGGCTAGCAATGCCGCGTGGACCATGTAAGTCTGCGTCAACTGCGTCTCCAGGGATATTGTTATCGTCTTCATCGTGATTTAGCTCCTAGTAAGCTTGGAATATTCGTTGTTCAGTATCAGTTAGTTCCTCTTGTTAGTTTCGTATCGTCCAAACAAATGACTCATTAGTGTTTTGGTTCTATTCCAATAATAATCACTCCCGACGTTAGATTCATAAATATATTGAACCGTTTAATTGTCACCACAAATTTCTACGTTGGATTAACCTATTTGAATTATTGTATTCTCATTTAAAATTAATACACAAGAGAAATGACACTTGCCATAAATATCATAACTGTCTGAGCAGTGTTGCTATTTAATGATATCAGATTTACTCGTAGAATTTGATGTATGGGTTTGATATTTTTGCGCTACCCAAAGTTAAGTTACATTTATACCAAACCGAGATATTTTAAATTTATTGCACTCAAATGAAAATAAAGTTTTGATTAAAGTCTTAATTGTATTAGAAGTTTTATAAATTCATGATAAAAGCGTAAAGGTTTATCCATACTGTTGTATAATCTTGTTCTGCTAATATTGAAGAATTTTAGTTTTTTTCATATCGCAATCGGCCAAGATAATGCAAATTAATAAGTTATGAATAACTCAAAATTCGCCAGGGTAAAGATACATTTGCGAACGTAGTTGTTTATAAAACCTTAAATAATAAGACCAAACAATGATACAATATTTTAAATAAATTTATATTCATAGTGAGAATTTGATCCATAAATGGTATGTAAAAATATTTTACGAAAGGACTATTATAGTGCGGTTTACAAAATATTTTAATAAATGTACCTACGTTAAATAATAGTGAGTACAAAAACCTTTATTCTAAAATGTAAATATTCAACAGTTCAAAAAATCGTTTTCCCCAAAAAGAGAATGTAGTATGTACTTACATCATTTTAAGGTCGAAAATTCTCGAGATTAAAATCTCCTTTTGAGATAATTAGAAGCATTCAAATCAACTTTTCGAATTCAAAGCAGTTTCGGTCAGCAGTTTTCGGACGTACCTACCTATGCTGATTCGGCCGGTTTTGGAGCGATTCCAAAAGTATTTTTTGTAAAAAAAGGGGCGCTCCACAGTTAAACAAGCTTGTGTGGATTTGAAGATAAAATTTTAGAATTTTGGACTAAAACTTTTTTTTAAGATTACTAAAAACCATATAGCCTATTGGTATTTTGAGCCTCAGTAGACTCCAAGATTCAATCTTATACAAATTTGTCCGGCCCTCCTATTCGCATTTGTCCAGCGTAGGATATTACGCCTTACTTACCTAAGTACCTGCTACAAGCTACATGCACCCTGTCATGGTGAAGAATGCTAGCAACAACAGTAGTATATCCTAGTAAATGGTTAATGATAAAACTGTTGCAATTTTAAACTAATCAACAATTTGTTAGCGCAAATGTTACAGCATTTGAAAATGTTAATAACATTTCCGAAATATATCTCAAATTATGTTCATAATTTATTTAATACTTTCCTTCAGACAAATACGTAATACTGTTTATGTACGTTTAACTTCACGCTAAAGTTATTTCATAAAATGTTTTTCACCTACAATTTCCCGTCCACATTTGCATGTGGCAAATATATCAGCCAAAAGAGCTCCTCGTGTCTGAATCCTAAATTCCCGCAAATTAATGTGAACGTTTTCCAAGCTTTTTGAACTATATCGTTGGTATTTGCAACTAGATATAGTTATATCTAGTTGCAAATACCAACGTTAATAATACTGGTTGAAAAACACTTGAAATTGAATGGTATGATACAAAAATGATTTTATTTTCATTTTATACAGGTAAGTAATTAAATGCACGACTATAGGTATGTACGTATTGGTAGACTTTTTTTAAGACTATGTAAGTAGGAAACGAGCAATTATGTAAGTGGTCACTGCCACCCATGTACATCTGTAGTCAATGTCATAAAGTCACAGCTCCACCCGAGGTCGGCCACACATGCGTTGCTACGCCTGAAGACTAAGTTTGATCACCTCAAATAAGTATATCTCACTCACCACACCCTTCAGACCAGAATACAATAACGCTGAACACTGCTGTTATAAGTTTTGTGACGGTGGTGCCATTGTAATCGAACAACAAAGGGTGCTACAACCAAACTGATGCGATGTAATTTTTATTCTAGTTTAATTAAATGTTGTTGGTTTTACTTACTCGTTTTCGTTTGTCATTTTGTTCTAAGACTTATTTCAATTTTGTAAATCTAAAATGTGAACATAGTGAACTAAGCCCTTAATCTCGTCCTGACAAGATTCCTACCCAGCAATGGCAGTAATTGGTCAATAACAAACACTTGAAAGTAAAAACACGTTAATAGACTTATGTAGGCTTAGGACCTGTCGAATTAATTAGAAATCTTTGTTATACCTCCTTAATAGGAAGGGTGTTTTAGCGTTAATTAATAGAAATCTACTGAGTACTATTTCCCAGTAATTGGTGTAGAATGATAGGTATTGTAGAAACGGTTAAGCAAACGCTGTAAACGGCATAATTATTTTAATTGGAATAAGATATTAACATTGTTACCTTAATTATCTTTTTGTATTTCATACAATTTGTTAAATATCTGCTTATTTGAATTTTTGAAAACAATATAAACTCATTATGGTGGAATATTTTAAGTGCGACTTATCTATAGAAATAAAAAAATGAGTGTCTGTTTGTGATTTCTAATTAACATATTTTTACTCAATGCATATAAAAATATACACAAAACCTATAAAATGCAATGAAAATGCAATTAAAACAAATTGTCGGTCTGTCTGTTTGGCTGAGCTAATCTTCTAGCTAGCACACAATAAATTATGTACATGATATTGCTAAGTTCATAGTATAATAAAAAAATCTTTTTCAAGAACAATTCTGAACATAATCCATCATTACTACTAAATATTTATTGGGTGTTATGTATTTCTTCTTACGTTCCTTGAAGTATTAATAAATTAATAACGTTTCATCTTCTTTGTAGGTACAGTATAAAACAAAGTTGTTCTGTGCTGTTTGTCTAATTCACCGTCTTCTTCAAAATATGCAACGGATTTTTCATTGCCAAGATTACCTTGTGTATCTATTACATAATATCACTACTTCATTTCACTTAAAACGTTAATATCGCAAAAAAGTTTCATCCAAAATCCTTTGAAGAGTTAATTATAAATAACGCTTTTGCAGTGAATTTTCCTTTCACACGAGTGTTTGCTGATCCTTCGTATACCCGGAAGGGTTACCCCTAAGCTCGACGTGTTTACGCTATTTATCAACCGTTAAAACACCCGAAATCTTCATTTTCGGAGCTTCCTTTCAGAGACTAATCCCTTTCACATATTTACATTGTTGGAATCTACTGAGTCGTTGTATTTTGCTGCTTGATCCTAAGAATTAGGTTAGGTGATTGTGCCTTTTTACTGACTGCGTCATAAGGAGGGTAATATAAATAGTGCCTGACTGAAAAAAAAACAGGTTTTAACCAGTCGGGTTTTTGTTTTTAAGATAATATTACTAGTTGCTGGTATAATAGCTTTCCCTTCATTATTCGCTTTATAACATATATTATGAAATGAAAGTAACAATCGATCAAGTAGTTTATGTACCGTAAGTCACCACTACTCATGTATGAGGCTCGTTTATATTATTTTAAATTTAATATAAACATCATTGTTGGCAGGTGGTTTCAAAATATCAGCTTAATCGGCTTGGATCTACTGTGTTAAAATTCAGTTCATGACTTCATTCTCATTTATCTGCTAACAAACTAGCAAAGCCAGTTAAATAAGAGCTTATAAAAACACAGGACGATTAAAGCCCCTCATTGTAAATATGGAAATATATATTATATGTTATACATATGGTTTGTTTGAATGGCAACAATATCTAACGTTCCTTCTCTGATCCACACAAAGCGATGTCACAGCTTTCCATAAAGACAAATTACTAGAGTTTCTCTCTTGACATCTCATGTGTTACTTGAGCCAATAAATAATGAATTGAAAAATAGATAAAATACGTACCTGCACAAGTGAAGATAACTATAATGTAATAAATATATATTTTGAGTAACTGGTGCAATAATTTAAATAATGCCGTCTCGAGAAACGCTTCAATTTAGTATTACCTATTCTACAGGAACGAATAACCTAACGAACTTAACCTGATCAACTTTTAGGAAACTTTTTAGGGTATTTTTTATCTACTTTTAATACAACAAAGCCATCATATCAGTATGATTAAATCAACGTTAGAATAAAAAATATTTAACAATTTCAAATATATCCTTAATTGACACGGTTTCTATCGTCATCGTTATATCGCAAATAGATATGAGACGTCATTTTTTCTCAGTAACAATATTACCTACAGAAAAAACAAATTGTTATCTTTTATTGCTATGTGATGACAAACTGTTACATATTGCGATTTCCTCTGCCGTTCTTAGAAATCTTATTTTATTGAAGGCAGTGACCTGCGAAGGCGACTATTGGGGGCGGTGTGATTATATTCCGAGCGTGGTTCGCGAGAAACTGTTGTACTTAAGACGGTTTTTAGAAAATGTAGGAAGTAAATGTTGGAAGTGAAATGGTTCTTGCAAGAATCAAAAAGCGACGACTTGCATGGCGGAGTGGTATCTACCTAAGATGCTGAGGGTTCCGAGTTTAATTCCCGGTCAAATAAATGTCTAAATGATGAATTTATATTTCTTTTTTCGATATATTATGTTCTGATATTAGCATTGTGTTTATTCTAGTGACTCTGGTACCCATAAAATAGGAACATTGTCTTATATGAGGCTTTGAGTGTACAAGTATTACTGATTTATTTATTCAAATTCAAATCTCATTTATTCAAAGACGATTCATATTGAACACTTTTTGAACGTCAAAACTCTACCACCGCCTCGGAAGGTTTATTCGTTATAGAGAAGAGGCGGCGCAAGAAACTCCATATTTATTTATATTAATTTATATACACATATATTTGTATATTTTTAAAGTAAGGTTTGCTAAATTATATTTTAACTTAACCTTATTTCAAGATAAGTAAGTACTGACAGTAAGTACCTGAATTTATGGCTATAAACCCTTTTACAGCTCGCCGCTGTACATCGTACATCACTGGTGAGGTCTCTGTCCAGAACTAGAAAAACCTAAAGTACCCACGTAAAGTACACTTCATCACGCTACGCGCTACAACGTAGATTGGTGAAGACTAAACAGGCTAATGGTCAAACTGTGTTGGATGTTTTTCAAACTGTCTCATAATGACAAGACGTAACATGACTGACTCATAACTCTTTTTGATGAGGCTAAACAACTGATCTACTGGTACACTGATATTTACGAGTACATCCTAACCTTTTCATAACAGATAAGTGTGCATATAACTTAGCTATTAGCTACCTACCCAACTCCCGAAAGTGCCAGACATTGCTTAGCTTTGTAGATGCATTACAGTCTTCACAAGCTACTTAATTATACGTGCTTTTATTTATTCACTAGTTTGTGCCCGCGGCGTCGCTCGCGCTAATGTGTACATTCGCACAAAGAGGCCGTAGTTATCAAAGTAGGTTGTAGGTAAAAAAATTACTTTTCTATCCCTCGGGAGTAGTACGTTTTTTCGGGATGAAAGGTACTCTATGCCCTTTTCTGGGTCCCTTACTATCTGTGTGCAAAATTTCATAACGATCGGTTGAGCAGTTAAGGCGTGAAGACGTTACAAACAAACAAACAAACAAACAAACAAATAAACAGACTTTCCCATTTATAGTATTATAAGGATAAACCATTCATACATATAAGTCGTTACAGTTAATCAAGCACCTATGAAAAGCAAGGTAGTACTTGCTTGGTACATCACAATAGACAGTTATATATAAGCAGCCGTGATTACTTAGCAATTGATGGATTTGAAAAACAAAAAACCCTTTCTACGCTCTAGCCGTACGCTAAGATTTTCTCCCGTGTCGTGGATACCATAGACATACAAATAAGATTACACAAACACCCAGACCCAAAACAGAAATCTAAATTCATTATTCAGATTGGCCGAAAATCGAACCCGGAACCAATTGCGCATCAAACCGGTATAGTACGCTTTGCCATCGGGTCGAGATTGAACACGTATTTCCTACTTCTTTAACTTAACGTATATGCACTCGAGCTCGCTTGAGTTGCAGGTTAACTTAAACTACTTAACTTTTACCGACAACACTTGAGCAAAGGAACTTTTAAAGCCAATCCGGTTTTCGCAGTCGTAAATTCTCGAGGTTCGCGTCAGGTAGCGCTTAGCGGTATAGTCGTGGCTTTCTACCAAACACTGCTCCTCTAACGTTTTGACAAAGAGCTACAAATATTCAAAGGTTCTATAGTTTTCTTTCATATAAGTAGTAAATGAGGAGAGGTATACCTGATGGTCAAAGGGCTACTGCTGGTCATGGATATCTGCAGTAGAGCTAAACACTCGTGTTGTTAGGCAGAAATAGGCGTGACGTAGGTGTCTCTGGAACGTAGGTGCCTATCGGATTACAAAGAGATCTTCATGATCATTTGCATTCAAACCATTTTTTTCAGAATGAAAACGCTTAACATAATATTTCTCTATACTTCCCAAATGTGGTTCTGTAGAAAAAATATCTACTCAAATATTTTGCAGTTTCCCAAGTTTGCATAAGTTAAAATAAATCTCATTTAATTTACATTTTATAAGGTCTAAAGTTTATCCATAAATAATTCGTAGCTCCACGACCTTTCATTTTATATTTACCCAATATCGCTGATGCAGTGGAGTGTGCAATTTTGCGGATTTTAAATTTATGGATTTTGTATGCAAACCTGATTTCCTCGGGCACATGACGGCTTCCGGGTCACTGAAAATGAGACATACTTTGAAATTCTGTTTATTTAATGTTCGCTGTAATTTTATTTTAAAGCCGAAGCAAACCAGCTTTTTTGTAATAACTATGGAGGTAACAAATAAATTCAACTGATGGTAAGTACTTCCCTTCCTCTTTTATTCCCCTCCCTCTCATGGACGCTTGTGATCAAACTTCGATAAGACAAGAGCCTAACTGAAGATAAGAAGGTTTCAACCCCTGAGAAATAAGTTGGAGTTATTAGGCAAAATAGGTGTGGTGGTTTTGTCGTCGGATTCGTAACACAAAGGGTCATATCATTTCAAAGCTTACCGTCCACTTGATGGACGGTCCTACCATAGAAAGATTATGCCATTAGGCATTAAGTTTACCCTTTGTTACCCTTAGCTTAAGGTGTTCAAAAATTATAAATAAAATAAAGATGGAACCAAGCCCAGAAACTGATTACAAATGCATTGCCACTCCGGAAAACTCAGATGGTCGCTTTATAAACAAGTCAGATGATATTCCTCTCAATAATCTTCGTGTTAAGCCATGCATTATGAGTTATCAGTAATTACTTAAACTATTTTAAGCTATTTTTACGGAATGACACTTGCGTGTGACACTGCCGTCATGCTCCAGTTTCGTCCGTTGGGAGCAATTGTATGCGACAGCCATTTCGTCAAGTCACATTTATGTTGGTGGTCAAATAAGTGTAAAAAAATCTCCCATGTTAATTAAATATAGTTTTTTTGCGTTTCAATCAAGATTAATTTTGGTATTTTTTTATTTTCATATTATTTACTGCACTTATTTACATTAACTGTCTTCACTAACTTATTAGTTTAAAAAATATATTAAAATAAAATTTGATCTCGCCATCGTTACGTATCATTAAAAATATTTAAATGCGCCAAATTGATAGAATGTGGCCATCCCAACCTTTTATCCCTGTAAGATTACATCCAAAAGATCATCTTATGTACATAATTTATCTTATTTTTAGCCAGCAGTAAAGGATAGGTTTGTAAATATCAAGACCCCCGTCCTAAATAAACTTAAAGCCAAAGTGTGTGCTCTGGATGCGTAAACTGAACTTATTGAAGTCTATAATGTATTTGGTTCGATGTATTTTTGTTAGATTTCAATATATCTGCCGCCGGCAGATTGATTCGTTATTATATAAATACAAATTGATTCTCTGTTTGCACATGCCCAATGGTACGCAATGGGCTGTAAATTGTAATAATTGATCAAATAAGCAGTTATTACAATGATTTAACTGTAAATTTCCGATGATCCTGTTGACTATTCATTTATTTATTTAATTTGGTTGGTGCAAAAGCACTTCTTTATTATTGTCTTTTGACAAATATATACTTAAACTAGGGATAGGATCAGAATATCACAGTAGATCCATGTCAAACGATCAAAGCCATCTTCATATTCTTCAATCGAAAACCTAGTGTATTGGAACACTAGGTACTAGATTGAAGAATATTATGAAGCTTGATATAAATATTCTCTCAAAAAGAGAAGATATTTTTGTTGTAAGTGAAAATTAATTAACATAACTCAAGAAAAATAGATCTCTTTTCTTCCTCTATTTTTCTTGAATTATCCCGGGTAATTTAATTTCAGAATCTAGCGTGATAAGTCATAGTTCATACCACAGCTTGTATTTGCAGAAATCATTTGTATAAATCATACGATCTGCCAATGATCTACCAAATATTCCGATGGGGCAACGCGTTCAGAGGACTCCGGATGGCGTATCTTGCTGAAACCGCGGAGTAGTAGTAGGAAAAATATGTATTTTAACACGGAAAGAGTCTTAAAATTGTAAAAGTTGTTTATTGTATAAACCAAAAATATTCCATAACATTAATGTCTTCATCCATCTTGGAATTACCCAAGAATTCGTGTTTAGTAGGCGGCATAGACTACACATTCCTGGGTAAGAAAAAGGCACCGCGGAATTCAGACATCTTACGACGTAATTCGATAGCCCATACCTATCTTACGTAAGAATTTAATTACGGGAAGCAATTAAATGGGGCTTGCACGTAAACTTGAATTAATTTCGGTAATAAAAATGGTTCTCAGAATAGCCTGTTAATGAATGAAGCCCTTTTAATTGCTTCTGAAATAAAGACCTCTGCGACAGAAAAGTACACAGTGGAGGCTTGTTAGTGTATGCTTTTTGATTATTACTAGGATATTTGTTATTTAGAGGATCGATATTAGTAATTAGCACATATTTTTTATTTAGAAGGTGATGAAACTCTTCCATATTTACTTCAGCAGCATTTCTTAGAGTATCGTAATGCAGTTTCTTTTGTTTCGTATCGTTTCATCTATTTTTATTGCTTTGAAGTAGCATACGAGCGTGCAGTCCACCTGATGGTAAGTGACCACTGCCGCCCATGGATGGATAATCAGCCCCAGATAAGATCAAGTCCTACCTAAGGTTGACCACAGATGTATAGCTAAACTAACCCCTGATGACTGAGTTGGAACGCCTCGGATACCTATGTCTCCCTAACTGTTATGAGGCAGCAATAGGTGTGGCGGTGGTGCCGCCGGAGTCAAACCACATAGAGTTCTACCACCTTTAAATCTTCTAACTTCTAAC
>DWPV01001813.1:0-19166 GCA_018251915.1 Urbanus proteus proteus
ATATTTTGAAATCACAAACAGACACTTCAATTTTATTTATTTGTATAGATTATTGATAAAAAATATATCTAAAAACACCATGCTCTACTTATGTGAAATAACTTAAAAATCAGTTTATATCAGTTTCTACTTTGCAAACAAGATGTGTTTGAAATTTGAAAGTAACAATGATTTTGAATATATAAAATGATTTCAATGTAATTTACTTGCTGCCATAGAGTAAGTCTTGTTTACAACCTACACAGACTCCTAAATCCCGAAGGTTTAGTGTACACGCACGACATTTACACACCTTTTTTCTTATTACCATCAATTTATTCTTACTAGGACAGACACCCTTTTATTCTACACGGCCAAATTACCTTCTCTGCGTTCTATTGCACGTATCGCGATGAATCATTAAATCGACAAACCTGTATTATAATACGAATAATACGAAAACAACGATAAATGTACCACCATGACAAGTGTAGGGAACACTCAAAAAGTATCACACAGCGAGCCACTGTGTATGTAATGCATATGTGTAGTGTATGAATTTCAGATCGCTGGTTCGGTCCGGAGTTAAGTTTGAAACTCTTGCGACCAGTGACAACAGTGTAGATATTAACAATATATAAATACCTTAAACTTCCATGCAATCTTTGATGGTGACCGGTCATTATGCACTTCACACTCCACTTTATATGTTAGGTCCCGCGACCCACCGTAAAATTAATATAAGTACCAACAATAAGAATCTTTGACGAGCTCCGAAGTATGGCTGTCTGTATTTTGTAACGTCAACTATTTAAAATTTTGAATTTAGTTTTATTCTTTTTGGGATTTCAGCCAGTCCTAAAACCAAACATGTAGATTATCCAAATAAATCATACACCATAGAACCCACCCACCTCCATGCAGATTACAGTAGGAATACGAACCTATATCAATAAAATACCCACAAAACTCATAGAACCCATCTCATCCTCACAATTAAAAACCCCGAAGCGTTCTTCCCAAAGCTCAACAAAGGTTGTCATTCACAAAACGTACTCGCAAATTTATTCTCAACTTGTACAAACAGCGGTCGATTTGCTGAATAATTTATTTACTTTTCAAACCCGATTCTACTAATTGCCACTTCAAATAAAGTCGAATTATGAGCTCGTTATAATGATGATGCGGAAAAATTAAACCACAGGATATTCTATTCGTAATTGGAACAATTTATGGGCTTCGAGAGTGTCTGTATAGAACCAAAACAGTACCTTTTGTTTACTATTTTTTCTTTTATTTCTGGTAGCTTTTTCGGAACTATTTTTGTAAGTAGTAACTAGCTATGACGGTGAAGGAAAACGTGTGAAAACCTGCTAGTTCTTCTATAGTGCTATGTTCAAACGCTACTGTGTTCTTATTTGAAAAATGTGGTACAGAAAACATAAAAGTGCTTATTCGAGTCTTTTCAACTTAATCTCCCGATGCAGTAACATAGCCCGGTCTAGGTAAAACTAAACCTATTTGTATTTCGTTATAATATCCACTTATTATAAGAAATACATTATGAAATTTATTAAACCGCCGTTGGTTTCATTATAAAAACATATATTTAGCAGTCTAAAAAGTATTGCATTTAGAGATTCACAGTTTCTTCTAACAATTATGAAACTTTGAAACCTTTAGTCCGATAAACGACGGTTGGCATTCATACTCGTCCAACGTATTCACAAATTGTTTCTCAACTTGAACAATCAGCGGTCGATGGGCTGAATAATTTATTTACTTCTCGAGTCCGTTTCGACTAATTAATGCCACTTCAAATAAAAAGCTCGAATTATGGGCTTGTTAAAATAATGATGCAGAAAAAATAATACCACAGCAAATTTATGAGAGGATCGGAAGCGAGGAACAGTACGAGTATATCACTTTTTTCGGTATTTTTGGAAGAATCCGTTATATTACGATTATCTACACGTATCACTCTCTCTCTCTCTCTGAGTCGTATTCCTCATTGCTGAGGGTCGTGACCGCCATGATCTTCCTTGACCACACTTCTTCGAATGGTATTACGCCACTTGTTGCGATTCTCGGCAGCTTTTATAGCGTTGTGAACAGTGGTGTGGAGAGATGTCCGAACTTGATCGGACCAACGTATCGGGCTTTGTCCCCGAGACTTCATTCGTTCGATTTTATCAGTAATCATAAGTTTTTCTAGATTATCACCGGATTTTCTGGCCATATGACCGAAGTACTCGAGGATCCTCTGAAGAAACCTTGATGTAATAGACAACTGTTTGAGTATCATAATAGTATACATTGGACCTGTGCGCCACTCATGGTCTACACGTATAGAAACTACACAACTGAGAATTTTTAAAGTTCTCAAAGACGTGAAAAGACGCTTTCTCATTCCGTCAGGAGACTAGTGCATACCCCCCATAATGGGTATGACGACAAAACCTGGAAGCATTCGAATCCGACGACAAATAAGGGTCGTTTCACATAACGTACTCGCAAATTTATTCTCAACTTGTTGTCCGTGGTCGATTTGCTGAATAATTTATTTCTCGACTGGACTAATTGATGCCTCTTCAAATAAAAAGCTCCAATTATGATAATAATGACGCAGAAAAAATAATACCACAGCAAAAATATACGAAGATTGGACGCAAGGAACAGCGCACTTCTCATTTGTCGAAAAAAATAATTATACTGACCATATTACTATACATCTATAAACCTATACGCCTGACAGTAAAAAAGGTTCTCATGTATGTCTGAACCGACTTTCTCACACTTTGACAGGAGACTAGTACAGGTCCATAATGGGTTTGACGACAAAACCTGGAAGCATTCGAAACCAACGACAAATGAGGGTCGTTTTACATAACGTACTCGCAAATTTATTCTCAACTTGTAGTCCGCAGTCGATTTGCTGAATATTTTATTTCTCGACTCGACTAATTGATGCCAATTTAAATAAAAAGCTCCAATTATGATAATAATGACGCAGAACAAATAATACCACAGCAAAAAAAATATAGGAAGATTAGAAGCAAGGAACAGCGAACCTCTCATTTATCGAAGAAATTAAATATTATCCACATTACTACATATCTATAAACCTATACGCCTGACAGTAAAAAAGGTTCTCATGTATGTCTGAACAGACTTTCTCACACTCTGACAGAAGACTAGTGTATGCCCATAATGGGTTTGACAACAAAACCTGGAAGCATTCGAATCCAACGACAAATGAGGGTCGTTTCTCATAACGTACTCGCAAATTTATTCTCAACTTGTAGTCCGCGGTCGATTTGCTGAATAATTTACTTACTTCTCCCACCCGATTCCTCTAATTGCCACTTCGAATACCCTCGAATTAAAAGATGGTTAAAATAATAATACGCTCGCAAGAAAAATCTAACTTTCCGTTCGGTTGAGCGTGAGAAAATTGGATGATTCTATTTTGAAAGGGATTTCTTTAAGAATTTCCGTAACTTCAATAATTTTACAGTTTATGAACAAAGGTAATTTTTAACGCGATAATGTGATAAATAAATAGGACAAAAAATATTATTATGCGTTTTTGAAAAAGTCACCTTAATTCTAAGGTATGTTATCTTGGCAAACACCGAAAAACATTGTGGTGCGTTGGTTGGATTTCCGGTCCAGGATAGGCTATGGAGAAAAATACAAAGTATAAGCACCTAGAAAATACCTCAGGAGTTAGAAATACTCAAATAAGTAAGTCTACCTTATCAGCCCCTTCAGACCACTGCCCACTTAACACTGCTTTTATAAGGCAGAAATAGGTGTGGCGGTGGCGTCGCCGGAGTCGAACCACAAAATGTTCTGTCACCTCATTTGCAGACTTACAAACAACGCTGTGTAAGTATATACTTACACAGTTGTTAAGGTATATATAAGTTATACCTTATCCAGGTTATACAAGTATATCAAACCGGACAAGTAAAACAGGCTCGTCATAAATACCGTCCATTTTTCGGCTAAAATATAACTTTAACATTTAAATCCCGGATCAGCGTTAATCCGCTTCCAAAACTTGTACTAATAGCAACTTTACTGTTTAAAATCCCTAAAGCCGACAGTGAAATATATTAGTTTGTCATGGAACATGAAACTGTGTCAACTGTAACGTACCCCGCAAAGGCTTTTAATTCTTACGCAAGAACCCCAAATATTAAGGTTGCCTTTAATGTTACACTCTTTAATGTATGATATGTTGTGTTCTTGCCCAATACCTTAATTCTAGATAATGTTTTTAGAATTAATCCAAATTAACACGTTGATGACATGCTGACGTAACAAAAGTTGATATTCAATACTCCTAGCCAAAAAAGTAAGGCCGAAAAAAGTACAAGTAGTAATCAAGAGATTTAATTTTTGTTGTTTCTTTTTGCATTGTAAAAACTGTTAAAAAGTTGAAACACAAAGTTAAAATTTATTTACGCTTTGAATTGACACACTGAGTCTCAAATTGAACGTAAGAAAAGAAATTAATTCGGTTAATACATATGAATAACTTACAGAATATATATAATTATATCACTTTAAACACTATACGGGACTCTCAGTTATGGTGACCAATTCGCACTTAGCCAATTTTTGTATTTTGATATCATTTAAATATGTATTACGGCACCTGTTATTTTACAGGAAGCCATTAATTTTTTATTTATTTAAATAGATAAATTTTTCAGTTACTCTGTAGCTTTACAATGCAAATCCCGGATTAATTTTTAATCCTCTTCCGAAAGTTCTGTTACTGACAACTTTAATGTTTAAAATCCCTAAATCTGACAGCGAAATATATTTGTTTCTCATAGAAAATGAAAATGTGTCAACTGGGCGTAAAATAAGCTAATCGTGAAGGGAATAAATTAACTATGTATTAGATTAAATATCCTCGATAGGCACAAAGCAAAAGGCACACAAGTCTTTGTATATAATTCTAAAACGTCATTTTTTAATTAAATCTTTTATTTGTTTTGATGGTTATGACAATGGTAATGACATAATATACCAAATGTGCCATTGTCTTACTAAGCAATTTCCATATGTGTAATTTTTATTAAAAGCGAAATTCGCCGAGTAACTCGTCGAATACTGATGAGTATGTAAACGCCGCACATGGGTTACATGTCTGTGGGTACAAACGCATTATACTTTGATTCGTGCTAAAAACCTACATCCCACGTAGAATAGTAATGGCGAATATTGAGTACATTTAAGCTTATTTACCTTTACTGTCCACTCCACTTGATGGTAAGCCATGCTCGTTTGCTACATCGCCTGCTGCCCATGTACATCTGTAATGAACCCCAGATAAGATCAAGGTCCTACCTGAGCTTGACCACAGATGCGTTGCCACCCCTGAGGACTGAGTTGGGACGCCTCGGATAAGTACGTCTTCCTTACCACACCCTTCAGACCAGAACACAGCAGCGGTACACTGCTATTATAAGGCAGAAATAGGTGTGGCAGTGGTGCCTTCTACCACCTTTAAAACGTACTTGTTCTTGCGTCTATTTGTTCGTGCTTGCCGAATATCAAAATATTACATAATATCATTACATTTTTAATTGTCATATTATTCGTTATTCCGATCCGTTTTATGCTAGGTTTTGAAGCAAAAATATATAAACAGTCAAATGACGCTTTGAAATATAGGTAGGTTTCAGTAACTTCTATAACACCAGTGAAAGTACACTGACATCCTTAGCCTTCCAAATAAATCTATTTTATCGTAGAATCCGAGGGTATTCTTTCAGGTACCTAAGCTCTCAAAAGGCACCCATCCTGTGAAAGAAACGCTTGAATTTCACCAAGTGGCGATAATTTGTGCGAGGCCGTCGCTACCCGTGTTTATAACGAGCCAATGTGAACAATGTTTTATTCCCCTGCCAATTTTATTCGCGGTACTTTAGTTTACAATATGAATTTCACACCGAATTCTTTGAGGCTTAGAAGTTTTCTGAACCTTATATTTCTTGAGTACACTGAAGGAGTAATGCACGAAAATAAATATTTTAGTATCACAAGGAATAAGGAATGTTTGTCAACGAGAAACGCGATACAATTGAAAAGTAAAGTACCATTAAATAAACGATTTAAGAAAACCTCAGATAAATAAAATAGGTAGATTACTCACCGCCTTGTATTTGAGTGAAGCCGAAAAACCACGCTACTTTAATGTTTTTATACGCACACACTTACACAAAACTAGCGTAGTTTCTTGTCAGTTTCTTGTTAGTACCTTCTGTTTATTTACACTCACATAATCACTTTTATAACCCGACCATCTTAAAAATTGCTTCATTTTTTTGTTAGGAATGATAGATCTACCTACTTTATTTATCTGAGAAGAAAATAATATCGTAAACAATAGAACAATTGTATCAATAGTGAATGCTAATGATTTGTAAGGATTTTATTGAGTAATTAAATATTTTGAAATATGAATAGGTATCTTTTTATATCCGCTGTATGTAGTTATGGACCTTTCTAGATTGTTTTAGCCCTCGTAGCGTTATCCAGTTAAGATTGCGATAAAATGTTCTAAGACCGAGAAGACCCAGCTTGACCTTTGAGTAAATTCCATGAAATGGCGTTAAAAAAGCACAAAGCTATTTTAATTAAGAGTTAAAAACATTCTTTGTAACACCTAATTAGTTTACTTTAAAAGCACTATTACATTACAACCCTCATGATAGTTACAAATTACCAAATGAATATGTATGTCTGTAGGTATAGTGACCCGGGCTAATTCTATTGCAGTGGGCGGAATGTAAATGGGTCTTGTATGTTATGCAAATACATTCACCTATTATTCAGATAGCCATACTTATCTTTCTAAGCGGTTTTGTGCTGTTTGGGTAATCCTAAGTAAATATTGTATTGTTGTGAAGGATATCCAATAGCTCCCATGTACTACTTAAAAGTTTAACTAGGAAACGTTTGCTAGATAAGTGGGTTAGCCGAAGTTAGAACTTATATGATACCGAGAGATACTATCACATTTTTATCGGGAAAAAAGTTTTTGCTTCTACTTATTTGGAAGAGTTCACTCTCTCATTATATGTATCTGTCAGCTAGCACTCACGTCTATCAACTATCTTAATCCAAGAGACAACTATCTATCGAAGCAACTATCTTAGTCCGAGAGTCAACTATCTATCGAGGCGACTATCTTAGTCCCAGAGTCAACTATCTATTGAGACAACTATCTTAATTCGAGAGACAACTATCTATCGAGGAGACTATCTTAGAGAATCAATTATTTATCTATCGCGGCGACTATCTTAATTCGAGAGTCAACTATCTATCGAAGCAATTATCTTAGTCCGAGAGTCAACTATCTATCGATGCGAATATCTTAGTCGGAGACTCCAACAGTAGTTAGGAAGGAAAGATATATGTCTTCTTTTTAAAAGCTTTTCAATCTTTTCAAAGCTTCAGTTGTAACCTCTGCTCTATTTATGTTGTTGGGTCCAAATGGCAGTGGCCACTTACCATCAGGTGAACTGAATGATCGTTTACTTGGTTATTACCAAAAACAAACATAATTAAAATGAGAAGCGATAAAATATTTGTTATTTCGCTAAGTAAACTTAATTACGTTTTAAATATTTAACACAAAATTGAAGTTTATAGCATTTAAACTGATATAATTAGACAATTGGAGACTCACTGTAAATTATTTATTGTACCAGTTTTAATTTGTTTGCCAAAATGTTCCACTGAAGCTTTAATACGCAATATGATACAAATAAATATTGCTGCTATTTTTAGAATTTAGAATTGAAAGCTATTTTAAACCGTTTTATACAATTATATTACTTTAAATGTAATTTGTCTATAAATAGATATTAATAGAAGCTGAGCTCCGTATAAGGGCTCTAAACATTTTAGTAAGATTAAGATTACAAATAATGGGCGCCTAATATAATCTAAGTTTGCCTTTCCACCAAATATGGGCGAAATAACGGCTATTAATGTGTACCAAATTCACTAATAGAATTGGTTGATTTTGTTTGGAAGAAATATTATTAAAAATCAAGCAATTATATTGGTGAAATGAAGACAACACATATAGCTTGTTGCTCCAGGCGTCGGGTACCTTTTGAAGGTGGGAAACCTTCAAAATGTACCTCGTCAATGAACAAAAGGTACCACGCATATCACTAGTGAAAAGGTACCCTCAATAAGACAAGTATCTACTTTGAAGCCAGTCTCACATGCGAGCCCATATAAACAAATAAATAAAATTGAAGTGTCTGTTTGTGATTTCAAAATAACAACACTCTACTGCAATGCATATGAAAGTATACACGATACCTATAACAAAAATACATTTTTTTGTCTATCTGTCTGTCTGTTTGGCTGAGATAATCTTCGCACTTAGCACTTAGATAATTAGCACGGCACGCGCATGTTACCGCCGCGCCGTCACGGTATAGCAGGGTGCTATCTAAACGTAGGTTAGATATGTATTTCTTTTTACTTTTTAAAGCGGGTGAAACCGTGGGGATAAGCTAGTATTATATAAGCCGCTTCTTTTAAAGTTCCTTCCGTGAAATTCGCTCTGCATATAAAAATACACATCTGGTAAGGGCAATAATCAGTATTATGGTTTCTTAACCTCAGTATAAGCTTTATTACTGTCTACCATCTTTTTATTTCATACCTTAGTATTTCAAAACGTCTGTTGTCAAACAAAACATGCATGTGCCCGCATGTTGTCTAATAAAACCAGAAGTATAACTCCAGTACAACTTGAACCGTCGCTGCGCTAGTCTTTAACGAACTCTCAAATTACCCGTATGTGACAGACGGGGCTTCCAATTAAAGTGGAAGATTGTCAGCGACGTGCTTCGAAATAATCATCACTGTACATACAAATATAAAGTTATAATTAAATTTTACTTGTCGTATAATAATGTGATATTAAATGCGATAGAGCTTTTAATCACGTTAATTGTAAATAAAAATAATTAAAAACACTTATAGTATAGCAATAAGTTCAGTGGATAATTTTATATGCAGAGCGGTTTTTACGGAAGGAAATTAAAAAGTAGCAACTTATTTAACATTATCATTACCTAGCATTCCTAGCACGCACAATATCCAGAATTGTGTTTTCTTAACCTCAGTATAAGCTTTATTAACGAACTCTCGAATTACCCGTATGTAATGTAATGTATGCAGACGGGGCTTCCAATTAAAGTGAAAGATTGTCAGCGACGTGCTTCGAAATAATCGCCACTGTACATATAAATAAAGGTATAATTAAATTTAACTTCCTGTGTTCAATATTTTATAGTGATGTGATAATTAAATGAAATATTGCTTTATAATGTTGATTGCAATTAAAAATAATTAAAAACTTTGTAAGTAGATTAATATTTATTACCAAGTACTTACGTATTTATTTATTTATGTCTGCAGATAAAGAAACTGCGGTTATTTACGGAAACAACTTAAAGTGTAGGTAATAGTACCACTCTTTTAAAGTTTATTAGATTATATCATTGTACTACCCAGGTTTTGCAATTCAGAGAAACACAACATAATCAATAACAAGCAACCATAGATTTTGTATTCATAACATTAAAGCCTTAGTTTGTACAATGATACAATATAACCATAAATAAAAATAAAAAAACTTTCATGCAACCATATATATATTATTTTCACTACGATAATATAATAAATATGCATTATTTAACGACTATCCATAATCTCTGTTTTCTCTAGCGCTATTTGTACAATATTCATTTTAAACTCATTTTGCTGTTCCAACTATTGCAGGATAAGTTTAATCTGCTGATCTATGATTCATAAATTACCCGTATGCTAGCGCCACGATCCGGTGTCGAGTGAATTGGAAGTGAATAAATGGCTCTCAATCCCTTTATTGCGAGTAACTACCACTTCCTCGTAATAGGATAGATGTTCAGATTGTACAGTAGTAAATTCCTAGTTAGAAATCAGTGCTTAACCTTAGCTATCCAGTTTAGGTAGCAATTGGTGCTGTGTTCTCATAAAGAAAAGTATGGTTAGGCGAATAAGATAGCTTCCTAAGATAGTCTCAAATAATGCATCGAGGTCTGAGACAGTCATGATTCCAATTTCATTAGGGCTTCATTGTAAAAACTCATTCATTGGTGGCTGTAATCACCTATCATTGCATATGCTGTACGCTTCAATCATGCTTAGATGGACAGAATTTTCCGTGTCAATTTATATGAATTCGGATAAAGAAATGTCTAAAGTCGTAGGATGTCAGTGATCACCTACTATCGGACCTACATACGCTCCAAATATAGACAGAATATTCTGTATCGGTTTATACCTATTCGGGTAGAGTAATGGCTATAGTCGTAAGTCAGTATTTATCTTACTCTTCCAAAAATGCCATTAGAAGCGTAAACAGAAAATTCGTTTTGGTTAGCTCTGATCTATAATCAGGTGAACTGCAGTCTCGGTTTCTGGTCCACTGCGAAAAAATAACCGGTGCGCCACAGAAGGAATTCCGTTTCAAAGTGAATCGGCAGTGAATAAATGGCTCACAATCTCTTTAAAGCCAGTAATTACCACTTCCACTGGCAATAAACTGGTGTTCCGTGCAATGCTTTTATTCGAAACGCCACCGACCTATAACCAAATTCCGTTTTACGCTTTTTTGCTATTGGGAAATTGTGGTTTCGTAATCGACTTATAAGTTGGCTGGATTGGCCTTTTTGTTTAGAAGTTTATTATCGTATTAAGATTTATTACTGTATGAGTTTTTGTTTGAAGGAGGCAGAAGTCCTTGTGGTTTGAGTGTTGAATGTTTGGTACAAGACATTGCTGACGTTGACGATGTGTAGTGCTGGTATATTCTGATTTATTACTTTATTGAGATTTTATGCTCATAACAACGCAAGCGACTTATACATACGTCAAACACTTAAACCTAGAAGATATCAATGGAACTATGATCAAATATAATTAAGTACTTACACATAAAACACAATTAATATATTAGACACCCTAAAATATATTTTGTTTTGTTTCAGATCTGACTGACCAATATGGAGCACATCACAAAATATCTCATCATAATCACATCTTTGATGACCGTTGAGCTTACGATAACAGAGAGCAAAAACGAGACTAAACCCAAAATTGATAGGCGTTATTATCAAATGCCAATCTTCATAAACGTATGCGATATCGTCGATCGGAGGTCCAAAGTACACTGTTATTGCGATAGTAATAAACCGAAACTGGCCACAAGGGCAGATTGCTGGATTTTTAGCGGCGGCTTAACTGAAGATGACCCCATTTGGCCGAGTTTCTCTTCGCAATCTGAGCTGGAACATCTCATGTTTAATGTACGATCTGACGACGCACTAACATTCATACCGGCTAAAGCCATAGTCAGACTCGACAGGCTTAAACATTTATCCATACAATTTGGGACGATAGAAAAAATTCCCCCATACGCGTTCACAAATTCGAGCACCGTGCGCCAGATTGTTTTAAAATCAAACAAAATTGCCAATCTGGAAAAGCACTCGTTTTCGCAGCTCATGATGTTATCGAATATAAGCTTGGATGACAACCAAATATCAGAATTGAAGCACGACGTGTTTTTCAATCTTCCCAATTTGCACGTTCTACACTTATCGAATAACAATCTGAGTTTAATTCACGAAGGATGCTTTAAACATTTAAACAATTTAATTGAGTTGAAACTGGATTTCAATTATATATCGGTAGTAACGAGGGAGATGCTGGAAGGATTAGAGAATCTTTCGCGATTAAACTTGAGAAACAATAAATTGACAATGATTGGAAACTTGGCTTTTAGCGAACTGTGGGGGTTGAAGGAATTGATGCTAGATAATAACGCAATAGAGTATATATCGGAGCGAGCGTTCGGTGGACTCACTCAATTGAGAAAGTTGACGCTATCGGGTAACAAGCTGGCGTCATTTTATGAGGACACACTCGAAGACATAAGGAGTCTCGTGGTATTGGACTTAAGAGACAACCTTTTAACGATGATATCGTATGAAACTATTCGACCTGTAGTGGAAAACGATAAAACGGTTTCGTCGGTCGTTTACTTAGACGGTAAGTATTCATTTCACGTATAAATAAAAAAGTAAAAAATTGAATTGTAAACTGGTCAAAAAATGTAAATGAACGTCTGAAAAAACAATTCCGAAGCGCACACTGCTTGCATAAAATATTATCTGTGAGAAAACTGCAGTTAAACTTTAAAGTAGTAGACAACAAACAGTTGTTATTATCAAGCAAAATAAAGTCCCCAAGGACCACAATTGCAAGCGGAGTTACTCGCAGACACCTTTTGTCTTTATTAAAATGATTTACTTGAGACTACACCGCTCCTATTAATGTTCGCTTAACTTTCTCTCAGTGCTTCGTGATACAGCCAAGAATTTTGTTATAAAATGAAACCTCAACCCAAAAGGGCTTTATTACTTTTTGTGAATTTATGAAGTACACGCAAGAACTTCTAGATTACTTTTCATACCAATAACATTTTTGTTCAGAAACTCTCGCACAAAAATAAATTTAAATTTAAGAACTTGAAGTTGTTTAGACCACCCTAAACGAAGTCAATAAACCGACATCAGGTTGCCTTTGAAAGGGGTAAATTGAGATCGAATTCCGTCATGAACACCTATATTAATAAATCAGCCTGTGAAATGAGCATCCGAAAATTTATATTCACGTAACCTATATGTGACGATCACTAAATCGGAAGATAAATTGAACGGAGCGTGTTCAGCCGAAGGCTCGAGACTCTCTCCGAACATAAAATAGAAGCAATCTGTTCCTAAACGACTTATGGATACTTTTACTTTTTTTAATCAAAATGATGGCGCTCCGTCCTCAGCTGTAGTTTACAGTGGCATTACGTCGATAAAGATTTTGATGTGTAAGAATATTCCAACTCTCGAGCGTGGCTTGATATACGTATAATCCTTTTATTCCTTGCGTTCATAGCTTACGGGCGCGTAAATCACGCGTCGTCGGGTTGAATTGTACCTATATTTTGCGAAGGGACCCGATAAATTTCCTGGGTTCCATCGAGAAATAGCATTTTATTTGCAAACATTCCTGCTTGTTTATTAGGTATTTTATAGCGCCATTGTGTCGGCTCGTGTACAGTTTGCTTTATATTATTCATGAGTGGTTTTTTGGTTCCATTGTTGAATATTTGCAGTGAAATAAAAACGTATTAAGTTTTTTCTTTCATATTTTGCAAACGTGTACATGGTTTTCTGAAATTCGTTATTATATTTGAGACAAATCGCTGATTTCGTTATTTTCGATTTCTGTCGTATACGATACAAATGTACTAATTAATAAAAATCTATTCCACTTAATCAGTTTGCAAGATCAATTGTTCTTTGTTCTTTCAAAAACGATGTTTAACTCTAGAACTCGCTTAATCTAATCCGCGTTTGGCAAGAGCATTGGCCAAGTTTTTCAAACTGTAATGCCATTAATCCAATTGGAAAAAGTACCTATCGGATCTTTTTTAAGAATTAAATTTAAGAGAGGGAAAGTATTTCTTTCTTAGCGCGTAGAAATCTTGTAGTAGAAGCAGTATATACGTGAACACATTACAAATATGCACAAAGAATATCGAGTGGTTGGAATGCTTTAACAGATACGGAGCTAGCGTAAACAAAACGAAAGAAATTCGGTGGTTGAGGAATGAATATATTTTGTTGCTTCTACATTTCAAACGTCTCAGTAAACAGCGCTAAGGGCCGCTATAACTTTTTATTTGTTGCACTATCGCTCGTCTTTGAAAGCGTTTTCTACGGAAAGACATTTATTCAGTGCAATATTTTGCATGCCATCAACTGTTTCTTGTTTGCTTATGCATGTTGGATCAAGCGATATTGTCGCGATATTCGAATTTCTGTCTAACGGCATATTCACTGGAATATTAATGGCTTTGATTTGCCACTTGTTGGTGGCTTGGCTTTGATCCAGAACGCGATGATTTACTTCAGCTTTCTCTACCTCTTTGTATACATTATCAATCAATCAATGCTAAATACTCTAGTGTCATTTGAAGAAGTAATCAGTTAATAAGATTCTTGATCAAAAGGCAACTCATACCAATGAAACGAAGGCATGACATTACAATAAAAAAATTTCAAACCGAGCAGCAAATATATCGAAAAATATGCACAGATACACAACCTTAATTATAGTACACACAGAAAAACACAAAGGCTAGCTTGTTAGTCCGACTGAACTAGGTCGAGCAATCTCTGCTTAAGCAAATATTTGTCCGGCGCGGGATGGTAATAATTCCAGCGTTTACAATATGCAATATCTCAACGTCAGTTCGATTCTCGACACGGGGAAATGTTCGAGCATGGAATACGGATGCGGCACGTGCCAACTGAGGATAAAAGCCATTTTTCTCCGTTCAGTCCACGGTTCAAACTATCTTCGCGCAGGTCGCGATGTTGGCAACTTCAGTAGATAATTTCAAGACGCTAGTTGAATGTAAATTGGCTGTGTTATGGACGCGTGAGGTTTCTTTGTCCCATTTACGATGCTCCTCGTATCTATCTTTGTTATGTGCTGAGCTTAAACACTTAACAAAGAAAGCTTAACGTAAGACAAATTGTTGCCTGCGAGCAACTTCATCCACTACACCCGTTGGGAGTCTAAATTTTGTTAGTTTAAAGCTGAAATTATATTGTTACAGAACAAAGTGTGAAACTCAATTAAAAAGATACTGACGCTGCGCTAGCCGCAGAATATTTATTATGTGTTGGACTTCGTTAGTTTTTTTGGATGCAATAAATTGTGTACTGGACCAAATGACTTTTAAAATTGCAAATTCATGGGAAATGTTTTAACTGCAAATTAACATACTGTTTTAAAAATGACATAACATTGGTTTGATGCTTAAAAGTTTATTAATATAATTTTTATGTAAACCTCTTGCATATTAAAAATACATTATGTTGTTGTTACTTTTTGTATATAAATACGTGCTTTATTCATTTTAGATTTCAAAGGGATCTCCTATTCTAAAATTTAAAAAAGAATATTTAATTAAAATATTTTTCTATAAAATTTGTGTTATTTTGCACTCTTATATATTATGTTTCAATTTATAATAATATAACTATTAAGTACCCTTAAGGTGTCCTTCCTTTAAAGCCAAATATTACAAAATGGCTACAGCTAACGCTAATTACAGCGGCATCCTATTACATTGCACATAAAACCTAATCCGCCCTCTCATTCCAGGTAACCCACTCAACTGTAATTGCCGGCTGTCTTGGATATACGTTTTGCGAAACGAGACCAAGGACAGCTCCCTGAAGCATGCGCTTGAGAAAATATCATGTGTCACAGACTCCCCGAATGATAGGCGTCTCAATGACCAGCAAGACGAAGAAATCGAAAATGGAAACGTTCTGGCTGACGACAACTACGAATATTACGACAAAAATGATGATTACAATGAAAAGGAGAAAGCAAAAGCGAACAAAGCGAAACTTCTTACAGATATTCCGCTAGAATCGTTACCTTGCCCGAAAGAACTAATTCAGTCTATTGAAGAAACTTACGGTCATCCCGTTCAGAACGAAATTAGATTAAAAGCATTCTCTCATGTTTGTAAGAATTTACCCGAACTCATCTTAGTACTAACAATGGTAGTGTTACTGTGTTAAAATATGAAAGTGAATGGACAATTAAAGAGACGAATATATTTGTGATATTAGATTAAAGTTGAGACAAATGTAGTGAAGTGAGATTTTGCGGTTTTAAGTTAATTAATTGTATAATATAGACTTATGAAATTTAATTGTTGATTAGGCTAAGCCTTTTTCTTGTAAAGAGTGTAATAATAATATAATATTGTTTAAATATTTTAACGAAAAATGTCGTGTTACGATTGTTCAAATTGATATAGAATACATTTAATGTATAAATATGTACATAGAACGTGTTAGGATTTATTAGCTTACTTGTAACTTCGTAAAACTTAGTGATTTCATAATTATGCTGTTAGGTAAAGATTTTGAAGCTGATATTTGGCATCATTTCATAATAATATTTTCGATAGTACAATTCACTTTTATTTATTTCGAATTCGTATCAAACTGATCTGATACACTAATTGATTGATAGAACACAATGATTGTATAATGAAATATCATTTATCATTATCATCCCTAATTTGTATCACTATAAATTTTGGAAAATACAAACAAATGTAATAGTATACTATTCTTATAAGTAGTAACATTTTGTTAGACACTAATAATGTAATTTGCGTCATTAATGATGTTTTCGTACACAAGTTCATTGTAACCCAAATTTTAAGACCTATCATAAAGATAAAATTGCCATCGTAGAATATTTTGAGATTTGACTTGAGTGTTACTTCTATAACACCTATTTCTTCTTTATATTATTGTTCTTTGGTTCCCATATCCTTGGAAAGGTATCATCTAAAACGTTTGTTTACGCAAGGAATTTCAATTTAGACTCAAGAATAACATTGCGTCTGTTTGACTTCAGAAATGACTTCTCTTCTATTTAAACTTGGCGATGGAATAGTTTAACGTCCAGAATAAATTTCCGTTTGCACCTCGTACCAGTAACGCAAAATCAGAGTCTCTATAAACGTACCCGAAGTTTATTTGCACGTACATTATTATAAGAGTTTATTTGTTACTTTTACATTCTGTAACTTTGCTTGTGCATTGAAATTATGGATTATACTCTCGCAGGTCTCAAGAGTTGTCGTGAGTTTTTATTTTGCAAAGTCCATAAAACATTGAAGTTGGGAGTAACGTGCTAAATAATAAATGAAATGCGAAAAGTTTTGTCACCGTACCGTGTTAAGTGAAAATATAGGTCCTCGCCGTAATATTTTTAAGGGTAGCGAAATTGCGTTTTGTGTAACCTTAACTTTACCTTGCGTATAAGCAAACATTGTATTTTTGCATAAATCATCTTGAAGGGGAATTTTTGTTCTTTCATTGTTGTTACCTTGTTAAGAAGTTGATATTGAGATAATTTTATGGATTATTTATAAGATGATATTAAAGAAAACTGTAAATGACATAATATGAGGATTTGCGCTATATTTCTAGGAGTTTCGAGATTATTTATCTGGAGTAAACGGCATATACATTATATTTTTTAATTTAAATCATATTTTACGTTTAAGAAATCAAAAATCGGACGTTAGACAACTCTGAAAGAGGGGTGGAGGCGTATGAATTGAAAATAACTGGTGTTATTGATAGTAAAACAAATATTCAAAGTTTATTCTAGCAGCATATTCATACAGAGTATAGTTGATTATTATTAAGGCACATACAAAAGAAATAAATATCAAGAAGAAACACATTTTTGACATAGAAAATAAGTTTCTTAAGAAAGAACTGTTCTCATTTTCCTGTTATTTGTATTTATTGTATTTTATTCCTGGAATAAACAGATTATATTTAAGTAGTTGTAAGACTCCAGGAAACTTTTTGTATTACTAATAAACTCAAATCCTCATACAATTTCTCATTTTTATTTTTAAAAACATGTTTTTAAACTTCTTACAGTATTACTCTTATGTTTCTTATTTTTCTCTACGACATTGTTATATTTTCACACTAGCGTTCATTTCTATTTGAACAACAGTTTAAATATAGCATTTCTTCGATACTTTCCGCCTACAATCACTAACAGCCTGCAGGCATTGCTCCAGTTGTTCGCGTGTGTGGAAAGTTTCAAGTATCATATTTGTACTTCCATTCTCGTACCAGTAATTGTATGTTGTTAGCGTTTAAATTTATTTACAAGTTTTTATTTATATAGGTAGCAGTTGTTCAGTTTGCTTCACTATTTTGTCCCACTGTTGGGTAGGGATTTCTTTACGACTGGAGAAGGGTCGGAGCGTACTCCATGTTACTTCAATGAGTATTAGGGATTAATGTCTTTGTAATTTTAAACCACCCGCCAACTGAGTTAATGACTGCTATCTTATGCTTAGAAACGAGATTGAAAGTTTAACGTTAATGTTGCTAACGCTAGGAAATTTTAGCTAAATGTAGGAAAAAGAGAATGAATGGAGAAAGAGAAAGAGAGAGAGTTTTTTAAGACATTTTTTAGATTCCGCAAATAAACAATCTAGTGCAACAATACTGTATGTATAATAATGTACTTTTTGGGTTGCTGCAAAATTCTGGAGGGGGTGGGGGGGGTAGGTTTTAATTTGGTGAAGATTTAAATTGATTTAGGAGGGCATTTTTTATGTTACGTTACGTGGCTATCTTTCCATCGTCTGACCGCGCACAACCTTGCTTAACTTATGTTTAACTACCCGTGGGTTGAGATCTACATGAGCCACTCGGTCTTGCCCGCTTCAGATCTTACTAATATATATTCTAGCTTTCCAATTAAATGTCTGAAATGCCAAGGCGGTCGCTAAAAGTAATTAAGGGTTTGAGATTAATTTGTGATCAATACTGAGGTCCTGAGACGCCTGTATTTTCCCTATTTATTTAACGGTTTATATTAAAGAACAATGATATTCTATTAGAGTAATTACATTTAGAACAAATACTTAAGATTTTTTTAGTAAGTAGCCCAGTGATAATATTGGGTTTTGGGCGTAGAAGTCAAAGTTCAAATAAGACACAGGTCTATTTTTTTCCAAAATCCTTTAAAAGTTCTATGTATCTTTGGGTTACTTAGTGTTTTATTACGATTCAAGTGAAAAACAAACATGTAGTCCACCTGATGGTAAGTGGCCACAGTAGTCAATTTCAGATAAGATAATAATGTTACCAGAACTTAGCGGCGAACAGATGCGTTGCGGCTCCTGGGGACGGTCATTATTTGCAACTTGCTGATCCCCGCGGTTTCACCCGCGTTTAAAAAGTAAAAAGGAATACATATTTAAACATAAATGAAATTCGATCTCTTGCGAGGTCCCTCGCATGAGCGTGGAGCGCGGGCTCGTGCTTTTTTTTTAATTAGTCCCGTCAAAAACGGTCTAGCCTTAGAAGAGTATGTCAATCAAACAGACAGACAATACTCATAACAAAAATATTTCATTTTTGTTATAGGTATTTTATATACTTTCATATACA
>DWPV01001814.1:0-19165 GCA_018251915.1 Urbanus proteus proteus
ATGCTTTAATGCATAGAAAATCTTCATCCCATTTCAGTAGTCCACGTGAGCGAAGCTGCGGGCAAAAGCTAGTTAACTAATATTTAATTATTACCAATTTTATTTTGTAGGACTATAAGGAATTCATATTGAAAATGTGTTTTGCCTTTGGATAAGGTTAGAAAAATGACCCAGGATGTCTGTATACACCCCTTTCCTTTTGTACCTTTCCTCTCATTATACTACTCGTGATCTGCCTATTTCCTCAAAAAAGATACATTTTTACACTATATAACTCCGGCCCCATACAGTCTTTAGTTAGCTATTGTTTCTAAAATGGAGAAATTTTCCGGATACATATGCAAAAAGCCAATCCGCTCGACCAGAGCCTACGCATTCCCGCCACGCGTGAACTACAAACGATTGAAATTTACGGTCAGAACCGTTCAACGGTGGAAATACTCAAATTTATAGCTCGCATAGGAATTGAGTCTAAATCGCTAAAAGCTAAAGCTAAAACATTGACGACCGTGTGCTAAAGTGCCGTACCAGACCGCTGGCTAAGGGTAAAAGGTTCGATTTCTTAATCGAAATATTTTCATGAACCTATAGTTACTTACAGCATCGGAAGATATACTTATCCGAGACGTTCCAATCAGTCCTAAGGGGTAGCAACGCTTGTGTGGCCGACTTCAGGTACTGTGATCTGGGATTGTATACGGACGTCCCTGGGCGGCAGTGGCCAGTTACCATCAGGTGGACTCCAGCACATTTGTTACTTTCATCATATAAAAAAGCGGCGTTACGTCATTTCTTACTAATTTAATTTTACAATTAAATTTAACTGATAATTTACAAGATTTTTTTTTTCAAATTAAAACCATCTACAATTAAAAAATAAACAAGTAAAGCAATGGAATATAGTAAGTTTTTGCATAAGCTTCAGGGCATCCATCAAACTTCAACCCTTGACAATCGGAAGAAAAATAGAAGGTGCATGAAACGAGAACGCCAACTTCGAACAAACATTTGTTCAACGCTCAGAGGAGGGTTCACACTTTCGAAGAAACTTCACATTTTGAGACAAAAGTATTTCGAATATGGTTTCAGATCACTACAACATCATAGATTAGAAATATTATTTATATATATCATTGATATTCTATCCATATCATGAAAAAAAAAACCGGACAAGTGCGATTTGGACTCACGCACCGAGCGCTCCGTACAAATGTAGGTAGGTATATGTGTAGTATATGCAAAATGTGCAATTTCAATTTAACATCTCTACGCGGAAGGAAAGGGGTTGTACCGTTAAAATTATTAAAATATGGCTCCGTTTTTTTCTTTCTAGCTACGGAACCCTAAAAATACTTATTTCAAATATGCCTAAATACGAATTATTTAGCACAAATTAAAAATGTATTTTTTTTAATTTATAATATTATTTTCATAGGTTGCAAATCATTCAAATTATTGGATACTTTTGTATAAGATCTAGGGCATTCAAACTCAAACTCTTGACGGTGCGAAGAAAAATAGAAAGCGCAAGAGACGAGAACGCCAACTTTGATCAAACATTTGCTCAACGCCGAACTGTAGGATTTCACTGTTAAGTTCAGACTTCGAGATGAAAAACGATATTGATAATTCAATTGAATTAAAACGAGAAATTAGACCAATTAAGTATGAAGAAAAGGAGTTAATTGGATGGTATTTATCCATTAATTATATATCGACCTCTGAAATACCAGAGTATGAATTGAAGGCTGTGTATTCGTGATAACGGCAAGACTAAATGGAGACAGTAGAATACGCTGACTCAGACATTTCACTAAAAATAATGGCAAAATAGAACAAGCACTAACTCTTCAATGCAACAGTCGAGTTAATAACTAAAAATATATATTGAATTTTCTACAGAGTGAATTTCTCAAGTGTACGTGGATGGGGAAATCCGAAGTCATAAGGATTGCCGAAAAATGCTGAAAGGATTATCTTAAAAATCAATCCTTTCCTTTAGTTTGACAGATATAGTTAGTTTCCAGAATTTGATCTTTATAAGCAACATTATCAGATGGCACAATAATACAGGATGTGATTTTTTTACCAAAATGAACTCGTTCGATTCCCGGCAAAGGAAAAAACGAATTATACGGTTTTAGTTTTTATCAAAATCGGCCTCGTAAGTCGTTTCAGTATTTTTCGCTAATTCTTGTAGTTTCGGATTTCCGCATCCACGCGCACTTGAAAAACTCACCCTGTATATAGATCCACATGTGGATATTTAAAAAAAATCATATGAAACTTCCACGTAGCAGATTTTGTACGATCCAGGAATTCATCAAATCCCTAACACTTGACGATCAGAAGAAAAATAGAAAGCGCTTTTCACGAGACGGAAATACCAACTTTGGACTAACATTTATTTTGCTCAACAATGAAAGCTAGAGGATTGTTACTTTCGACTGAAGCTTACACGTTTCTAGGTAGACTTTTTGTGGTGCCACCTTCGCTGTTTCTATTTTGTGACAGGCTTATATTGATGCTCTTTTTCGACTTGGTCTTTTTCAACCAGTCAAACTAGTGATAAGTGGCCACTGCTGCAACCTCAGACAAGATTCAAGACAGAGTCTTCTTGAAGTCTGCCACAGATACGTTGCTACTCTAAGTTTTAAACCTCAAATAAGTATGTGTCCTGTACCCTTCAAACCCAAACACAGCAGCGTTTCACTACTGTTATTAGGCACAGATGTGGCAAAGGTGCCATCGAAGTCGAACCACAAAGGATTCAACTCCATATTTGATTGAAGGTGCTACCACCTATTTGCTTACGCCTTACCTCACTTATTGGCAAAAAGATTGACCTTTTTCTATTTCTATGTGAATTCTTCCAACAGGTCACAGGTGCCTTTTCTCCGTATTAGCGTTACTTTCAGTAATCTCCAGTCTCTAATCTCAAGCACTAAAAGCTGCTCGGCACTGAGCGATACATTTTTCATTGTACCTACTTAGCTCAGACGCTGTTACTTTGTTCAACAGTTTAAGTTAATTAAACAAATGGGAACCGTGATTTTGTAAGATGTAGCTAAAGATTGAGGCTTCTACAGGCTCTAGATAAGATCTATAAAGGAAAGATAAATAAAAGCCGTTTGTTCTGTGGTCATCATACTTTACTTTTACTTGGCAGGTTTGGTTTCATTTTTCACTTAGACAGTCAATGATAAAATAATCTGTTCTATACTTATTTTCATGTATAAGTGACATTTAATAACATATCTACGTGATGTTAAGTGGCCACTGCCGCCCTTGGAATTAAATATGATATTTAATTCCTAATAATACAATTAAAATATGTTTTATCCTAATAATAGAATTGAGCTTGGACAACTCTGAACTATATTTGAATATACACTATCTATCTATAAGATATTCTTTATCACAATATAACCGCTTACACCCAGTTCCTTTCCTTACAAAGTCTTATCTCCTGATATCCATCTCTGACGGACTCACAATTACACATAGCTTAAGGAAAGCTCGTTAAAAGCATGAAAAATGTTCGGGTCATTTACCTCAGGAAGCTCACCACTCAAGTACTTTAATAACGTCACCAAATAGGCCGTGGACACACTGAGCAAAGATACTTACGATCGCCGTCCGATATAAATCGCAGACTGTATTTACGGAAACGATTTTTTTCTATGTAGATCGGATTTATCTTAAAGTAGGTGAAACCTGTGAAGACTTATTAAAAATGTTTCGTACCATCTTTCTTACCATATTTATCAAAACTGAGCACAAGAAATAGGTCAATAAACTCTTTAAATCAACATAAAGCACTCAAAGCATGAAGACTCTGATATGGGCATTGAGACAGAAATAGGCTAGGTAAATTGATATCAAAAGCAATTGAATGGTGAAACAAATTCAGATAATATTTATTTCAATGAACTAAGGGATTGCAAGGATTACAAATGTTGGAAAATTGGAAAATCTGGTATAATCCACGAGCCAAACGATATAGAAAATATGGTTAGATTTTTATGCATAGTTACGCGTGTTTGGTAAACACTATTAAATATATCTAGTCCATGCCCAAATATAACTACTAGTATAAGATCTCTACTAGACTAAATAATGACGATATTAAAATGAAAGTTCAATGTTTTCGAAAGTTTTTCATAGCAACAAAAAAGTAAGTTCCATAAATTATTATCAAATCAATCAATAAATGTGTCAAACAGGAATTTGACATTAATGTTAGAAAACTTGACCACGACCTAGTTTTGTTTTGATACCAAATTTAGGCGACTATCGAAATAATGGCAAGAGATTGGTATATCGTAACTCCCAGTCGGCATGCGAGCGGTAAACCTTCGCCCAATGTAACCCCATCCTTAAGCTCTACTCTGCTTGCGCTAAACTCAACTAAACTAGTTAGTGGACCACTTGACGATGTATGTTATTAAAATATGTCATCCTGAAATAAACTGCATAACTAATGTCATGCGGAATTCGCGTTATAAAATAAAATTTGAAATTCACGATGTAAAATAAAATTTGAAATAGTCAAGAAAGAGTGATGATGTAAAATAAAATTTGAAATAGTCAAGAACATTGGTACTGCAAAATATAGCTATCAAATTAAACGAGTTGTCTCATTAATTTCAGTAATTATGATCATTTATTTAAAGAATCCATTTTATCCCACAAATTATACTATATTTATATATAACAGTATAATTAAATAAGCACGTATAATTATGGACATAATTACCTATTTCATTAGGTACCTATTAGGTATCGTGTAGTATCCACGTGCACACATGTTTGATACTACAACCGTATAAGACAGGTAGTAGATACGTATAAAATAAACTTAGGGTTTAAATTCACAGAACTTTTAACTTTATACCGTAACATACCGTATTGCGACTGTTACCAAAAGCCTTAAAGTACCGAACTCTGTTTAGAAACAGTCAAAACGAAAACAATTTAAAAAACAGTTTCCGAGACTTTTTGGCTTCTAGTCAAGGTCTATACCAAGTCTTAGGACTTGTCTTACCATTCATGGATCAACGAGAAACACCATAAGCGATTATCACAAATAAAATAATATAATTTGGAAATATGAAAGATTTTCTGAGTAAAATTTTAATACAATTACCGTATGCAAATTGATTACAATACAAACAAATATTATTCATTAATTTAATTTACTATATCCAATTATTATTATTAATGAATGTTTTTGAACTACAAAAAACAAGTCCTGAAGTCGGCGCTCATATTGGCATAGTTTACTCCGTAATTCAGCGAAGTATATTATGTGAGCGCCGACTACAGGACTATGTACTGAATACTAATAATAATAATACTTTATATAAATTGATTTTAATTATTTTTTCCTTCTTTGTGACTAGGAAGTCGGTTTTATTTTTTTGTTAAAAGTTAATCAAAAATTAAAATAGCCTATGTTACGCCTTCACCTATCATCCAGTGAAAGTCCCGTCAAAATCCGTGGTGCCGCCGGAATCGAACCACATAAAGTTCTACCATCCTTAAAAAGTGAGTTAATATGTTTATAATATGTGTTTACATCACCTCTCTTCTTAAACCAAAACACAGATCAAGAAGATCGTACCACTTATCCGTTTACAGTGAAACAAGTGACATAGGTACCTACTGCTAAATATTAAAAACGGTTTCAGATTCTAACCTTGAGCCAAAGTCAAATGTTTCATTGTTTTCTGATGTTCTTTCATTAAGTATTCTGTTTCTTTACAAATCTATACCTACATTGTTGTACATGGTAAAATATTTTTCTTACAATTCTATTGGATTGGAACAAAGCTGAAAGATCCTTTTAAAAGATATCTTAGGCCGGTACCACACGGATAAAATATTCTATAGAAAACTATGTATTTAACACAGTAGCAAATGTTTATGGAAATCTAGATAGGGAGACATGCGATATGGGCCTACGATAGCATAATATTATGTAGTTTAGTTACGACAACATCTCATAAACTCGTACAAGCTGCAAATTGTCGCCAACTGGCTTCCTTCCGAGTATCGTGATAAATAGCTATAACAAGTCTTATTATGTTTGTTTGTACATGGAAAATATGAAATGGAATAAAACACTGAAGCTAAAGATCCTTTATGAAGATTCCATGTCATTAGAGCAGCCTACGAACAGAAAATGAAAATAACTTTGATGACTGTTTAACCGGGGATTGAACCGATCTTACACGTAGTGAGTTTCAGGTTCGATCCCCGGCTAGATACATGAATGGTGAATTTAAAATCTGGTCTGGGTCTGGGTGTTTGTGTCCCATGGCACCCACGACATAGAAGAAAATCATATTATGGGGCTAAAGTTTTTAAGCATTACATTAACCTATTAAATTCAGAGCAATCAGATTCCTGTATGCGAACATAGACACGAACTTAAACTAGTGCTACTAGTAGTAATAATGGAAAACAGTAAATAGTTAGTCGCACCGGAACTACATTTCGCCGCAAAGGGTATTATATTAAGTTACAAGTTCGCGGTTGCTGATGTGTGGCCCAATGTATGGGCTGAAGCGGTTTACTTAAAAATGGCGGAACTCTATGAATTTGATTACGGTAGTGTCGTCGCCATTCACAATTACTGCGCTATAGTGTCAATGTCAGAAGATTTTAAGGGGCGTTTAAATATTTATCATTTCTTACCAGGAATGATAAATATAAAAAAAAACTTGACTTATTTTTCGGAGCTAGATTTTTTATCGCGTCAATGGTTCTTAAGTTATGTAGTTCTATTTATATTTTTACTTTCTCTTTATCTCTATTCTCATTATCTACTACGTAATTCTATCTCAACTATGATTGCGTGTTTCACATGAAAGGAAACAATTATAATCATGGAAGATTTGACAAAAATGTAAATCGCTACCTCTCATATTTTGTAATCGAACCCTGGCCTCTTGCCAGACCTACGATTCCTTGGACCATAACGAACGATAAATCTACGACCGATTACAGGTTATAAGTCATAAGTTACATACAAATACAACAAGATATAATCTAAAGCCATATTCAGGAATACCTTGTTTTCGGCATCTTATCTAGAAATTAATATGTGGCACATTGGAATTATTTCGTGTTACTAATATCATGCAACTTATATATGAGTCATGTTATGCAGTCGACCAGACTTTGTAGGCAATGCTATGTTAAAAAGGTGGTAAAGTATAATGTTCACCTACAGCGGAATAACAACATTAATTTCTTGTCTATAGCATAAAGGCAGAACTTTGTTTAGGTAAGGTTGAATTTTTAAGTTAATCCTCCTCAAAAAAGCTATATAAATAACGATCAACATCAGATGGGTTACATATTCCGACTCATGTTACTTAATTTGTATAAGACAGAAGTTCCACATAAAATTTTTCACAGATACGTTTCCATTTCTGTGGACTAAGTTAACAAAAACGGTGCGAAAGTATAATTATAATATACACCTTTAAAATTAACTCCTACCAGCATGAAAGAAAGAGACAACAGGAAGTGGCATACGAGCCGATTAATATGGGAACCGGTGTAGCCAAATAAACATATAGAAAACAGTACCTTATCGTATTCTTACCTACTACTAAGAAATCTGCATTTTTATTGGTTGTGTGTTATCAACAATGAACGATGCATGTTTACATAGTTTTACAAAAAAATTACTACCCGCAAAATAAAATTTACGTGTCTCAATGACTGGCAAGCACTGACGTTAAGTATAATAAGCTGATCATACTGGTAGTCGCCTCAATTCGCCAACATGCCACTTCCTGTTGTCTCCTTAATTCATGCTTTCCAGCAACCTGATAATGAAAATTTTATATGGAATGCAAAAATGAATGTAGAAGTAGTACTGGCATGAGAATATCGTATTTGTTTGGTTTTCGAACTGGCCGAAATACCAAAGAGAAATCTAAATTCAAAATTTTAAATACTTGGCGTTTTGCACATTAGACACAAAAAACAGTAAATCAGATAATTTTATTAGGTACATATATTTATTTTGCGGTCGATCGCGAGACTCAATATAAGTGAAGTGCGAAGTGCATAAGAATGACGGGTCGCCAAGGGATTGCACGGAAGATTAAGGTATTTATTATATTGTTATCATCCACATTATCATCACTAATTTATAAGAGTTTCTAAATTATTTCCGAATTAAACCAGCGACCTAAAATTCATACAGTATTCCTTATATGAAAAAACGAATTCACATTAAAGAACTTCGGGATACAATTACTAAACCTCGTCTCAATAGGGTCCATTTGTATTTGCAACTCAATACCATTTACTGAACACACGAGGTGTATAGAGACCTATTCAATTTTATTACAAATCTTTTAAAACTCAAACATCTGAAAGCACCTTTGCAGAAGCCAATCTTTAGTTACAATACCTTTGCAACGAATAGCAGAGAGGCTTTCAATGAATACGAGAAATCCCTGCGAAGCCTCATCGGAACCCAACAACGTATAAACAAAATAGTCTCCTAATATATTCTTTGCGGATTTTTATTTAAATAAAAATATACATCGTATTTTTAATGGAGAACTAATGGAGAACTAATAAGCTGAGGTATGTCGACTTGCCAAGACCAAGAAACAGCAGTTTAAATATGTTTTGGCAAGAGATCTCTCAACAAGCTAGGTAAGCTCAGTTGCCAAATTCTGCCTGTGGAGCGGCCGTGCTCCAACAGTTTCAGTTCCGAGCTCTCAAATCCTCTGATAGCATGAGTCAGTAACACCATCTCTTGATGAGGGAAATAGTATTTAAAAGATAAACATCAAGAAATAAAGAATGTCCAAATTCATTGTTACAAGTGGAAACAGAATGCACTCCTAATTTATTTTCCAGTATAACAGATAAGGGCAGTAAACAAGTGAGATGTGATTATGGGAACTATGCACTTTGAGTGTGTATTTCAATAACAGCAATTATAGGGTTCATCTATAGTTAGAGGCCTATGTTATTCCTTCGTCCGTGTCACAGCCGAACGGCTATAAACACGGAACTGGAACGCTAATCTAGCGCCGGCACGAACGGCGTTCCCTGGATTATTTCTGTATTGTTGTTCCCGCATCGGAACAGATTCCTCTCTTTCTCATCTTTTATAATAGATATTTCTACTCCGTTCAATATTTAGTTTCCTTGGAACATTTTTCTACTTTTTTAGTTTTCATTTTGTAATTAGGTTAGTCGGAATTTATAGTAGGTCCGTAGCATAAATAATTCAATCAACTATGCGAATTGAAATTCTATTTTGAGACAAAGGGGCTGTATTTGTTCTGAAGCTTTATACTTATAGTAAAAAGTAAATAAAGTAACCTCATTAATTTATTTATAACCAACTAAAGAGTCAACAACCTTTCTTGATCTAAAGGAGGAATATTTTTTGGTTTGTGTTTATGTCTATCGTTATTATAATACATATTGTAGTTAGCCGCTACATGCAGAAATCCTTTAACTTAGTTTATTGTTACTAACATTACAGTCAAGAAATTTTGTTACACAACCACAACGCCCAATTCTGAATTGGTCTACCTTTTACTATTTCCTCACAATTCCTAACAGTACCTATTTTCTCCTGATATTTTTCAAACGCAAGCTTATAAACGCTTTTATGTTATTGGAAAGCACTAAAGAATGCTTCCTCAAAGATCTTCAAGGATCTTTCTTTTATAAAACTCGACTCTAATCCAGTTGTAGTCTGACCGGATTATTCTATTTCGTTGCTATTCGATGCTGAACAAACTTTATCTTTGCAATCGATATCGCTATAACTTGTTTCTGTATCTGCCTCTGACGGTTATTGGGGAAGGTATACGTTGTTCATGTGTATCGTTTGTGTGTTCAGAGTAAACAAGTATCAAATATGAATACGTTTTTTTTGGTTTTCGTTCGTTTCAATTTTTCAATTTTCATGGTGACAGTTGATTTACTTTGACGAAACTTTTAGCAGATTGCAGGTCCTGTTTTTAAGTTTTAGAAACTTTAAAACTCCATATTACAAAGTAACTGCACTAAAACGTGGGATTCAAAGGAGAAAAAAGTAATTAGTTCGTGCTAATTAGTACAGGCTTATGTCTAGAAGTAAGCACAAAAAGCTGAACTTTAATTTAAAAAACGGAACGGAACGAAATTTCTTGATTGTAAATTAGCATCAAATCTCTACGCGAACTCATAGAACAACTCCAAATACAGCAACTGATGTACCTATAGTTATTTGCCATGATAGATGAAGATGGTGTGGTTACATGAGACACCAAATTATTCTTTTATCTATCCTCTCACCAATACCCTTAATATAATAAAAATAGATCCCACCATAGACAAATATCGAAAGTCACGTAATCAATCTTGCACCTCCGACATCCTCACATCCTTATCGACCCCAGGAAAAACTCGAGCCAATCAGACAGTTTCGATCTTACAACTCATAAGCTGAATAATTAATCACAGGCTCAGGACCCAACGAGGAGATCCCAGGATTTATCGTGCCCGGGGGAAATCGATTCGCCCGTAATGCCTTCTCGAATTAGACAGGTGACGTCATTGCATAATGCAGGATCTTATTGGGGTCTTAGGTACCCGTTCTCCTTATCTGCGCTTCCGTTATCTTCACGTCATTCCCGTCACTGCTTGATGGGGAGACGTCGTTGGTAATGTTTTCGTCATTTGACTCGGTGGTACGTAAGTCTATGCCAAACGTCCTTTCTTTTTATTCGGTATCAATGAACTAATGACCAGAAGCGAAATTACTGCAATATAATTTATTTCCCTGTGTTGTTAATACTTTACTTAATGGTGATAATTAATAACGTTATCTAGCGCAAATATAACCTTTTTGAATTTCTTTCTCTTCTGGGTTGATAAGAATCGTCAAAAGCATGAGATTAAATGAAGGTGAAAGCTTGTAAAGTCATCATCGTGTCTACTGTTCCAATTTGAAGCATATCGTACGTAACGATTATTTTTGATTTTTGAACACTTAAAAACAGGCGCACATACGTAGCAAAAATGAATCAAAATTCCAATCCTTGAACAGCAAAACAATAACGAGAGAGTATTTTCCAATAAACGTCAGACATACAGATTCAGAAATAAGTTTATGGGGAACACATTCCGAAGATAGTTGGAATCTGCACCTCTGGACAACAATATGGGGATGTTCGCAATCTCGCGAGCGCCACATTAATGCCCTTGTTCTGACGATTCATAATTTTGTCAATATTTAGGTATCAAAAGGGTGTACAAATACAATTCGTCGATTGTAGTTAACTGAATAGAACAGAAAGTTAATCTTTAGCTTTCATTGTGTGTATATAAAAGTGGGTACCTACTAGATATTTTTTCCATTCTTAATGTTTCTTTTTGAATTAGATACCTATTGTATTAAATAAGGTGTGATACAGTAAATTCTGAATACAAGTTATATCATGGAGGCTCACAAAAATAAATACCATCTTGAGGCGCTATAATATAGGTATGGAATTCAGTAAGTCGGTGTAACAAACGCCCCTAAGCTAATATATACAATATTTTTTTAATATTTTTTATTAAATAGCAAGCAAAATTAATTCTTTTACACAAAATTATCAAATGTATCAGCCAAGATTGTCACACTACCAGTTACATTCGTATAATTGTTGGTCTTAACAATAATACTTTACTTTTTATAAATAGTTGTATCGATTACAAAAGCATCAAAATTTTGATCATTAAAAAAAATAATACATAAATATTTTAGGAATCGTCTGTTTTGAAATGTCTGTGAAACCCTTGGTTTTAAACAAATAATTTCACACAGCGTTACCCTGTCTTAACCTGAAACATCAAGCAGCACGTGAAGGAACGAGCGATAAAACTTGCATCCACACACGCTCTCAATTTCACAGCAGCTTGCATATTTGAACGCGATGCATCCGACTGTTGCAACTTGTTTACACCCGCTCTCATGTACGCCGCAAACGCAAGCCGCAGCGGTAAGCCGCAGCGTTACCGCGATTTAAGCTACAGACAAAAAACATGTTGTATTACTTAACATTGTCAAATATACTATAACTTTTGCGTAGAGCAAACTAAGCTCCTCAGGCTTTGTTAAAGTGGTCTATCGGTAGGTTTTTTTTTTATATGCGCGAAGTAGCAAACGAGCATGCAATCCACCTGATGGTAAGTGGCAAATACCACCCATGGACATCTGTAATCAACTCCATATAAAATCAAGGTCTTACCTGAGCTTGAGCCCAGATGCGTTGTTACCCCTGAGGACTGAGCTGAAATGCCTCGGATAAGTATGTCTCCCTTACCACACCCTTCAGACCAGAACACAGCAGTGCCCAATACTGCTGTTATAAGGCAGAAATAGGTGTGGCGGTGGTGCCGCCGGAGTCGAACTACATAGAGTTCTACCACCTTCAAATTAGGTAAGTTCAAAGGTTAGGTAAGTTCAAAGAACTACGTACAAAAAACCAGTAACCTTGCCTGCATCAGTTGTGATGCGCACGGCGTTGTCATGAGGCATGATGAGGCTTAAAGAAGTAGACGCCACCTGTTCTTCCTGAGTAGCTACTGCACTTGCACTGCACAGCTGATCTGATGCCGTTATGTCGCTCGTTATAAGTTCCATAACGAGCGGCATAACGGCAAACAACAGTAAAACAGCGCTTATTACCTACTTTTGCTTTAATCCTAGCCACTCATACCTATCCTTTACTGTTCTCATTCTGGCTACACCTACTAGGTCTTTGTTATTTCTTTTTTCAGCCCAAAGGGACTTAAATCAAAAGGAATCCAATACATGTCCTAGTCGCTCACCGAAACTGTTCGTCGGAGTCTGCCACCGCAGCCGCAGGCCGCAGCAGCAAGCCGCAATGCCTCCAAGTAATAAAACTTGCATTGACACGACGCGCACAATTTTACAGCAGTCTAAAACAAGAATTTAAGTGGCGGGGTTTTAATATTTCAACATCGCGCATCGCTGTTGTAAAGTAAATCTGTGCAACTTGAGATTCAGCCAATATAAATCCGACAAACTATCCGTTAGTCCGACATAAAAATACTGTTAAAATCAGACATAGCGAGAGTGATAACTGAGAGAAATTCTTGATGAAATAGAACTAACCCAAAAAAATGTAAAATTACAGCCTCATATTGCTATTATATATGTACTTACTTGTATAAAACATACCTACTTGTGAAATATTTATTTTCATTTCTTTTTTATAATTTACAATATGCAAACGTGATGAATTTCGGTCCTCACAAGACAATTATATCATAAAACCTGTCTTTTTTCCTTTTAACGGCCCTGAAGGTAATCCCTAAACAGTTCATACTAAACATCATTACCGATCATGTAATGTTTTTCCAAATACAAATCTTTTCAAACTCATCTCCATTATTCAAAGAGTAAAAGCTTTTCATTCGCCATAATAGCTCTATTATGAATGTTTACCCTCCTCGATGAAGTTGATCGTGCTCTACGAGGCAGGAAATTGAAGATTCCAAGGAACAAACAGTCAATTCATTTTAATCAAACCTGATTATTTAATTTTAAAATGAGTAAGCAAAGCATTATTTTTTCAAATATATATTTAAAAAAAAAACAAACATCACTGTCTTCATTCGTCTACATTAAATGTACATACATAGTACAGAATTATATCGTCTGATACCTGAAACATTGTAGCATGTGGTTTTACATCGATATTTTATATTTCCAACGTTGAGCGCTGCTGTTATAATTTAAAAGGTGAGGTAAGGAAGATAGTCTAACCCTCCAATCACATGAAGCTGATCTCAAGCTGGTCTTCAGTCCTACTTTTGGTGGAATACGCATAATTATTTATCGAAGGCTGAAAGTTCTCATTTAACATCAAACAAATGCATATTCGCTCATAAAAAGGTTACAAGATAATGTTTTATCGAGGTTATTTTTAGATCAAGGACTGAACTCCGGCAAAAACAAAGGCAAGACAAAAACAATCTGGATACATCTTAGTCATCAGAATAAAGAAGTGTTTACACTGGCAGATAAGTGCTGCGACAAAGATGCTAACGCCATACGATACTTTGTCTCACGTTTTGTAAAGTCAATTGTACTTGGGGTCAATTATATATAACTAGTTTTCGCCCGCGGCTTCGCTTGCGCTAATGTGTACGATCGCTCACAGAGGTCATAGGTATCAAAGTAGGTTGTAGGTATAAAAGTTACTTTTCTATCCCACGGGAGTAATACCTTTTTTCGGGATGAAAGGTACTTTATGTCCTTTTCTGAACCCGTTACTATATGTGTGCAAAATTTCATAACGATCGGCTGAACAGACAAGGCGTGAAGGCGTTACAAACAAACAAATAAACGGACTTTCGCATTTATAATAATTAGGATTAAGACAGTCAGTTCCCACTTACTATCAAGCAGACAGCTTAATCGTTCGTAGAAAACTCTCCAGACAATCTTGCTTGCGTTTTTTTTTCAGATAAAGCCTGATCTTTGTCACCTACAACTACCGTAAATCAAGTCAAAAATTACTCCTTAAAAGTTTATTACTTTACGAACTAACGCACCTATTCTTAACGACTATAGCTTACATCTCTTCACACAATATTACTTGTAATTATCTTCAGATCAAGGCCGATCTTCGTCATCCACAGTGAACCAAAAATCATATCCAAATTTATTATTTATTATTAAAACTATTACTTCCTTTCAAAGCAACGCATCTATTCTTAACAACGATAGCAATTTTGCAACCAATATCCGTTCACCAAAGGCAGGTACACCTCAACAGTATCGCAACGGCATCACAGTGCACGCAGCTAATGGACTTCTGCAATCAATTGGAACGACGGACAAGTACTCTGTTTGCGGCGGACGCAGGTGTGCCGATCCACTGCCGCTATCAACACTCGCAATAGCACTTGCAAGCTCATTTATTACGCTGCATGTAAAGGCATGCAGCTTTACACGAAAATAATATAGATTTTTGCGTTTTAATGAAGAAGTAACGGGTATAGCAGATTGTGTTGACTTTTGTACGGTCAATTCTATCACCTGATGATTTTTTTTCTGATCTGTTTATTATTGTCAATTTAAATCTACTTACTTATTAAATAATTTTCACTTTCTTCTACCTAAGTTTCATTCTTCTAACTTTCATTAAATGGTCATATTTTCTAAAGTTTCAAAAACATTTTTCTTTCATGATTGCCAATCTTTCTGCGCGGAGTTATCTTTAAAACGCCCAAGTTCTTAATGGAACTTAAGAGATACATTACAGATCTTTACAGCTACTATAATGAGATTAATATATATCAGAGAAAACATACATGCGTATAAAATTTAGTTAGCAGTTAGTTCGAATAACTATGTCGCTAACAAAAGGTCGAGAACAATGCTTCCGAGTTACTAACGACACGCGATAATGCGATTATGTGAATACTAAAAGGTGTAGACCCCTTTGTGGTTCGATCCACCACCACCATACTTATTCCTCCCTTAAAATAATAATTTTAAGAGCTGCTATGTTGTGAACTTCGGTTCACAACGTAACATCCTTCGGGATCTGCTTAAGAAGACAGACTTTGTCCCTATAGTTCCGGGAACAGAATAGGACTACGGTATCCCCTGCTTGTAAGAGGCGACTAAAAGGGGGCTTCCGGGGTTGCGGACGACAAGAGTGGAAACTCGAACCATCCGGCCAGCGGCCCCGGGGAGGACGGCGTTGTTTGGTCGCATACTGTCATAAATGCCAACTTACGTACGATTGAACAAATACTCACCGCTCCCAAGGCGTTAAATTTTGAAGGTTAGCCCTCGTCATTAAAAGAAAAGTAGGTACTGGTACTACTTATCCAACGAACTCCAACTGAATCCTTAGGAGTGAGAAGGTATCTGTAGCCAACCTTAGGTGATTTTCTCACTCTGTTGCACATTACACATGTTTATGACCGGCAATGGCTACCTGCTATCAGGTGGACTCATACAGATATTATACTTAGAGTAGGAGAGTCATAGGCAAGTCTCTCAGTGCGGGTGTCCAAAAATAATAAAAGAGGGAAGATAACAAACCTATGCATACATCTTTTTCTAAACACTTTATAAGATTAGGTAACCTCATTTTCGATGGACACATTTTAGATTGGCACCCCTCTTTAACTATGTATAATATAATATCTATGGGTGGACTGCATGCTCGTTTGGTACTTGCATATCATAAGAACCAGAAGGAGTTGCACAAAAAAATATTAGTAAAAAGTAATAAGTAGTTAGAAAATTAAATATAGATCCATACATAGATTCATATATATTATATTACATGTTAAAAATATATATGCAAAGAATGTACAGTTTAATCATCATATGTTTTAAATGGAATACAGAACCCATATGGCGTTCAAACGCAACTTTTTCAACTGTTGAACTATTCATTGCACGCTAACTAGTTTTTTCCGGCTCGGTAATTATCTGGAGCAAGTTTCTAAGCGGTTGCAATGCAAAAAGGATAAAGCGATGTCAGAAACATTTATATTTCACTAGTGTCTGCCGCCGACTTCGCTCACGTGTACAATAACGAAGCAGACAATGCAATGTTTCATAACGGAATAGATTATTATGATGACTATTATTCTCTTAATGGGATTTTGTTTGGAATCAAAGAAGCAAATGAGGATATTCTGTTACTCACTGTTCACTTACTAATGAATATTCACCGGTCATGAACATGTGTTAGAGTCGCAGATTGGAGTTCGTTTTGTCATTGGCTCTCAGCACTGGCGCTTTTGAAGAATGAGGAGACTGTATAATAGTGTCTTTTGAAAAAAAATTATAACCAGAATCTGTAATTTAGATAAATAGTAACTTTGTCCATTATGCACGGGTCTAAGTTTACTGGAAATGGTTATTTGGTTTGATTACGTAACTTAAATATCGGAAATAAAATGTTGACAGTGCCAATAAAAGAAATGAATCATAGTACTAATTTGCCCGTATGTACTAATCCGTCGAATGGATAAACCTTATTTTTACTTTTTGGATGAACTTGGTGAAATATAAGTTTTACATGAACGTTTCTATCATTTCACTGGAGCATGTGCTCCAAATTGATTTTTGAAAATAAATTACAGATTTTTTTTATTTAATTATTCCTACCTTCGGCACAAATTGTCGCAGATTTTTTATGTCCTTTTACCAGCACCAGATATCAGTTCTCCCCTTTCTTCCTCTCGCACATCCATTCTCCATACCTTTTCTTTCTTACATTCATCCCTTGTGCTTGACAGATTATTTGTTACTTCCGACTAAATACAACTTTGCATGTATTACTATATCATATAAACGTGAACAGCACAATAACCACTTAAATACTTGAAACAGCTACCATATGTCGATACATAATACAACGCTAGTGCAAAGTGACAAAGTTTGAGCCATACGAACTAAGTGACTATTAACGATGGCTACAAACTTTGCCTATAGCTTATGCCTATCACCAAGTATTGCAGGAGTAGTGTTTAATATTTTATATAACCTTAGGGTATCTGCAATATTTCTGACAATATAGTTAGCTATTTTACGGAAACATGTACAGAAGAGCGAGATAATTTCGGAATAGAAAATGGTATATGTATTCCTATATTGTTAGTAATTAAAAAGTAATTTACTTTTTTATTTATCCAATAGAATCCAAAATTTCGTTTTAATCTCAAATTAAAAACCTTTTTGATGTAATTAATACTTAAGTGTAGTTCAAAATTTCAACTAAATGAGGTAAAGACAACCTAGGCTAGTGCAAAGTGGCAAAGTTTGAGCCATACGATCTCTAAACGCCCTATTAACGCCCATTACCAACTTCGCTTATTAGTTCTGTCAGTATCTAGTAAGTAATGGGGTTTGGAATGAAAAATAATTTTAAACTCTTTCTTTCGCGTGAATAGTAACAAAGGCGCAGTTAAACTTTGTGGTTGAACTCTTTGTGATACAAATGTGTAGGTGTCACCGCTATGACTCATTCTGCCTTATGTCGGCAATATTAAACGCTTCTTTAAACTTATATAAAGAGTTCCATTAGTTCTCGTATATAACTTCACATAAGTAACAACGCGTACGTGAATGATCTCGGATATACGCCCAGTCCTATTGAAGGATCTTTTCAAGTTCAATGGATTATTATGCATGCATATATTGCGGTGATTACTTACCATGCAGTTCATTCATGATTACTAATTTAATTAATAAATGAAAAAAATAATTTTACAAATCACTTACTTAAATTGAAAATTTCAAATTTAATCTAAAGGCTAGCGCAAAGTGGCAAAGTTCGAGCCGCATGACCTCTAATCGGCCTGTTAACGCTAACTACCAACTTCGCTTATTAATTCTGTCAGTACCTAATAAGTAATGAGCTTCTGAATGAAAAATATATTTATACTCTTACTCTCATGTGACAGTCACTAAGTTACACATGGTCGAACTTTGTGATCGAACTCTTTACGATTCGAATGTGACGTCAATCTCAGATATAAGTCGCTTATAACTCCATCGGTAGTAGATATTACTTAGGTACCGATTGAACTGCAAGCTCGTTAACTAATTCGATTTCACAAAAATAATTAATAACTACTTACTTTCAATTCAAAATTTAATCAAAAATGTAAAAGCAAGCGAGGCCAGCAAAGTGGCAAAGTTCGAGCCACACGACCTCTAAACGCTCTATTAACGCTCACTACCAACTTCGCTTATTAGTTCTGTCAGTAACCAGCTATTAGTCACAACGTGTAGACGGAGTTTACACAACCTGGCAACTAATGGGTGGTGTATGAAAAAGGATTTTAAACTAACGTTTTTGATATGGCACGTCTGTCCTCCAATTTACGAGTACACTGATTTGAATATGGAGGAATCGTCATTTTCATTAACTTTTAAGCTCTATTGCGGTATATTTTGAAGGATGTGGTAAAGAAACACTTACACAAGGATTTTTTCTTGAAATTCGCCGTATAGAATTGAATTTTACGAGATTCTTAGATACTGATCATTAGGTGTACATAGAACGAGGACTACGGATGGTGTTTCTTGTTGAGACCGCGGAGTCCCTTCGCAGCGCCGAAGATGGTCACCGAGGGG
>DWPV01001815.1:0-19163 GCA_018251915.1 Urbanus proteus proteus
TTACCATCAGGTGGACTGCAAGCTCGTTTGCTACTCACATGTTATAAAAAAAAAATCTACCTAAAACATAAAAAAAATCAATTAAGACTTCGACTTCGACTACTTTTATTTTTGAAAAAAAAAGCATTAGCGCGCGTTCCAGACTTATATCGCCGTCGCGGGAAAGCCGGGTATTACTTGTATGTATTACTTTAAATATATGTATGCCTCTTTATTTCTCTATTGCGGGTAAAACCACGGGAATAAGCTAGTATTAACTAAGATCATAACTAGATAGTACTTAGTATTTTGCTTAATAAAAGTCTTCAAATATTATTCACTAACAGTAACATATCAACCAAATAAGCTATACATAAAATACAATTTTGATCGAACATCAGCGTGATTTACCAGCGATAACAAAGTGTATTTGTTGAATAAATAACGAGTGCGCAAATGTTTTGGCGAAGTTTTTCATCCGCCCACAAAGGGTTGGATCGCGTTAATCCCGCTATTATCGGATGATGAACTATTACTGCTCCGCGCTGTGACCACGCATCGAAATTATACCGAATGTTACTGTTTATAATATTTTAGTATGAAATTATCGTTTATGGTTTTATACTAAATGTATTAGAAAGGGTTACACTTGTTTAAATATTAATTTTAGTATGATAGAGCTGAAGAGACGAAATTATGAAACTTTCTATGTGTAATTTAATCTGTATATCCATTTACCTATATATTACTGTACCCGATTGTTTTCTTGCATTAACAATATGCAATATCAAAATACAATAATACTCTCATAATCTACAATACAATTTATAAGACCTTTGATTTTTATGATGATTTTTATACCTATGTTAAATGTAAGTTAAATAAGTCAAAAAGTACAGTCGATTTATATGTGACGCCATTAGTAAACACGTTAACATCTTTAAAGAATAGTTATCTTAACTCAGCATAAATTTGCTTGAATGGGAATCAAAATTGAAACACTCTCTAAGCAAAATATGATACAGGGGTTCCCAAAATATGTCTATATGGATAGAACCACATGATAGAACATTAGTTCGAATCACAAAATAATACCAAGGATGTCTGTCGCTTTTATCATCATTTTAAAATCATTACTTTTACTTTACAAATCACAATAGCACAACCTTTGAAACGCGGGCAAGCGTAGCAGTTCCATTTCAGATAATCTAATCGTATTGTCAGCAATAACAACATGGCTGTCAATTATAATAGGAATGTTGCAGAGACGCCAATTAGGCGGTGGCGGAAGCTCGCGCTTGCGCACCGCCTAATTGTTTCCGAGGCCCCGAGACCCACCCCTACCTCCGGCCCCGAACGAGTCAGATGTACCCTTTCGCTCCTTTTTGAATACTTGATTTTTTATTAAAACGAATTGATTCATAAGTTTGTTTTGTTTATTTACACTAGGCTTGTTTCACTGCGGACATGGTATGTTCTACATCGGGTGATCAGTAGGTAAATATGAAGGCCGCGGTATAATATGACACGAGGATTTAAATCTTATATACGGGGTGCCAATTTATATCTTAAAAACGAAATTAAATTCAGTTTAAAATTATTATTTCCCACCTCACACATTTGATACCTTCGAAGTAAATTTAATATCATCTGTAATCTAATTATTTAACATTATTATCATCATCAATCATACATTAATTGAATATATTTTAAAGTACAGAAAACACTACAAAATACCTAAATGTATATTTCCAAAGTTGGAAATATCGTTGTCACACACCCACAGCGCTGTTAGTATCAATATTTTTCCATGCGTGCGATACACGGGTCATCCGGAAGCAATCCAGCACAATGCATTTGTTACTATTGTTCTACGCACGTGGCGGCGCGTGCCGTCGATATTCGTTCAGCAATAGTCACGCTTGTCAACTGCTCTACGATTGCTATTCGAAAGTAACAGGCTCGTTAAATGAATGGGATCATTTAAAATGGTAATATGTACTTACTTAATCGTTCTTGTTATAATCTTACATCAAAATACAATACACTTGCTATAAACGTGTTGCTAAATAATAATTTTGTATTTAATGTTACCTACTTTACATGGTAGAGCAATCTCATTCGTCGCTACATTAGACTTTCCATAAAATATATATTCATTATATATTTTATGGAAAGTCTAAAACATATATTTGTGTCTTAAGACAAAAATACTTTTTTATTTCGCCGTATTTCTGGCTATTTCCTCTAATCTCAATATTATCTTATTAAAACCGAGCCATGAATTTAAAAATTAATTTAAAGTCGAAAGACATGGATTTAAACATGATACATTAATTATAATTATGGTATTTAAACTTTACAGGGTAGGCATGGCAATATGGTATATTATTTTAGATACCTATTTACAACGTACCTACTTAGACCTCAGATAAAAAATAGGTAGATTACTCACCGCCATGTATTCGAGTGAAGCCAAAAAACTACACTTCTTTCATGTATTTATACGCGCACACTTACACAAAACTAGCGTAGTTTCTTGTCAGTGCCTTTAGTTTACGCTCACATAATCACTTTTATAACCCGACCATTTTAAAAATGGTTTCATTTTTTTGTTAAGAATGATAGATCTACGTACTTTATTTATCTGAGATTTAGACACTCGATACACTAGTCCATATATTAACCTATACATACCTACGAGGTACACAATTTTATTAACATTTCGATTATTATCATAACACACTTCAGATAAACAATGTGAGCATACACTGAACATTTAAACAAGACATTTGTACAACACAACCCTTCATTAGCCGCGTAATGACTCGCTAAACACCCCCGCGGGCGCCCTACGTATTCCCCCGCCATCTGCTTTGTTCCACCAAAATCTATTTAATCATATCGTATTGCTAATTTTGAGATTAGGCGCGCGTTCCGTCGGTTATTGAATTATCTATTCCGTTTGCGGGCTCTGGGTCCCATGAGTACAGGGTCTTTGCGACGTGCGGTGTGGGATGGTTTGTCAACTGTTAGTGCTACACGAATATTTTATGACGAGTAATCTGTTTTCTAAAGTAGGTACTTACTCCCCGTTAATGTGATGTAGGTATGAACAGTAATAGCATTGGAGATATACATCTTCGTACTTAATTTTGTAATAAATCCTATATAATAATCTTCTTGGCAATGAAAACTACAATGAGGCAACGCTTTTAGGTCTAAAACTAAGTGAGAAATATTTATCATTTTGAGATTTAACCAATATTACTGTAGGTAGATAAGTTAGTTTTGAATGATAGTAGAACCCCTTGAGATTCACCTCCTGTAGCACCACCGCCGTACCTATTTCTACCTTATAACAGCAACGTTAAGCGCTGATGTGATCTGGTTTAAAGCGAGTGATAAGGGAGATGTACTAGCAACGTATCTATGTTCACTCTCAGATAAGATTGTTATCTTATCTCAGCGCGATTTCAGATGTCCATTGCAGGCAGCGGCTCCATACATTCAGGTGAAGTGCATGGTCGTTTGCTACTTTAATACTATAAAAAAGTTAAACTTTCAACCTAACAACAGACAAAATAAAGCTCATTTATTTGCCAATAGTTTGTAGAATAAATAATCAAAAAACTCTTTTCATATTTTAACAGTGTTAAATATAATGGAAGATATTTTCTTTTATACAAATCCGTTCTGCACACAAATGACAGCAATACAAGAGCAGCCACAAAAGTCCACTCCCGCGCGGCGCAAGCTTAAGGAAAACTCATCAAATCTAAACTTATAGGAGTTCGGTTCGCAGGCGATAGTTTTCTAATCCTCCCACACAATAACAGTCCGTTATTAATTTCGTATCGCGCACAAAAGAGCATGTTGCTACAAATATGAGGCACAAAAGACGGCGAAGTAATTAATGTAGAGTCGTATTGGCGTGGTCCCGGGGGAGACGCGGGCAAATCGTCGCCGACACAATACGGTAGTTAGGGCGCGGATCGGCGGACGTTTAACGAGCAAATTATTTAGTAAATGTTGCCAAATAATAACATTAATGTGGGGACGTGGGGCTGAGGCGGCTGCTAACTCGCGTCTAAGCCGAAAGATTAACGTGGATTTACTGGGAATATTAGTAATACTGTATTACACGTTTTGGTTTTTGAAGAAAGTTAAACTAGTTTTGTTTTTAGTTGGACCTAATCCTGCTCTTATGCAAGCATTGCAAGAATTTAAATATAATGATATATTTGTATAGATCATGAAAACATAAAAAGTATACCTACAATTAAGCTACCTCTTAGTCAAGAAAAATTGTTTTTTATGATACACATACGTGAGAGATAAATTCGTTTATTCGTTTTTTTATGAGACATTGGATGTAAATTTTAGATATCTACTCAAAGTATTAGAAAAGCGACAAAAAGTAAATATCTGTGAATTCAAACATTTTATCTTACATTCAGGTAAATAACACGTACGAAAAATTTACTTTCCGATCTTACATCCCGAGCCATGCATATTTAACTAACTAGCAGATTCAAACACCTTTGCAACAAGAAATCGCGGGGCACAAAGGAATTTGCCAACAAAAATAAATTCCTGCCGGCCTATCCACAAAGGCTGTTGAGCTGGGGTGGCGCCCCTTCCCTCGAGGGTGGCTAGCCAATGAGAGTACTCGTTCGCCGTGCCACTCCACTGAGTACCAGCGCAAACAGCAACGAACCTGAATGCCACATAATTGAGTGTCCTCGGCGCTCACCGATCCATTGTCGACTCCATTAAAGTAATTATCGGCTAAATGCTCGCAAATTAACGATGGTTTTATTGATGTTCACGCGCCACTGCCTTGATTCTTTGACGCGAATTAGGTGACGGCGTCGCTTCAATGGTAAATCGGAGGGCCAAGGGAAATGTGAAAAAAGTCTTTTAGCGGTTCACATCCATAGCCTCACTTCAGGGTTCCCTGCGGGCGACGGACACTCACAAATCGCAAGTACTTACTTTCGACTTGTCCGAAAATCCAGAACAATTTTAAACACAATACAGGGCCGAAAAAGTAAATTTAAGTAAGTAAGTTTGGCTATTTGATACGTTGCAACATATCAAATAGCCAAACTTACTTACTTCAATTTAATATATAAAAAACTCCAACTTAGTTTCGAGAAAAAGCTGTGCAACTGTGACCAATGATATTTAACCCATACATTGTAAGAATGAATGGAAAGATATTTTATTAAGATCACGATATCAGACAGACTACATCAATTACATGTCTCCTTGCTATTCGCTTTTATATTAGCAATCTGCGTTTGCCAAAATATTTCCTTGTGATATCAAAGAACCCAAAGTACATATTATATACAAGGTTATGTTTAAAATCAGCATAGCAGTGGCACGGTGCAGTACCGCCCGCGGCCGCGGCGATGTATGTAAATGGATGTATTTTTTTTCTCCCCCCGCCGACACCGGCGCAACGTTTCCATCTGACTCAAATATCTCTGGAAATGTACGACTTGAAATTCAAGACTGGAATACCGTAAATTTTGATGTTAGAACAGCAAACGTTAGTATAAATAAAAGGTAGAGTTGCTTCGACTGATAAAAAATGCCTTAATTTTTATCTACATCTTTCTGAAATGACTAATTACAAATGTGTATGTTCAGAAGCCTCTAACATACCCACCATGCTTTATTTCATCTATTAAATCGACCACAAGAGCGCTAAAATTCTGTTTAATATAAATTTCAATTGAGATACTATAAAAGAAAGGGCTGACTATGTACGTTAATATTTAAACATAATTGCGAACATACTTAGGTAAAAAAGATATGACGTTGGTACTAATAAAAATTCTTAATACATAAGTAACGTTAAAAATATATTAATAAGTATATAATTATAAAAAGATAGATCATAAATACATAGACAACCGCATCACAATAACTAACTTGAAGGGAAGATATGATCTGAATCCAGATTGACATTAGAATTTTCCTTCCAATACGCATCAGACAAACACCACTTCATACCATTCAAGCCGTTCCACCAAAGCCGAAATTCAGTCTTAACTTCGGGTTTTTTCGGTTTATCGTTTACCTTTTCACAGAGATTGCACAAGGGGTGATGCGGCCCAAAATTAGGCTCTATAGTGTAAAGATTCGTCCATCGGAAGTAGGTTTCGTGGAGCGCTGGCTCTTTTATGACTTTGTGCATCGCGTAGGCCAAATTGTACGGATGAATTTCACGTGCATTCATGTATGAACCGGGAGGCAGGAATCTGGGAAATAATATAGTAAATGGGGCAGGTCGGACATAATATATTGAAGTAACTAAAAAGTAAGTTAAAGTTATATGAAAATAAATCGGAAATCAACTAAAATAATAACTGAATTGTATTTAGACAAGTTTGTCATAGAAGCATTTTCAAGTATTTGCCATTATTATAGTTAACATCGTGGTTAAGTTTCTTAAATAACTTGAATTTAAATATTCATCTCCAATTACATATTTCATACGAAATCATCGTGGAAGGAACTTTAATCAGTTAGATTAACAGTGGTTCTCGGACTTTTTTGGTGGCGAAGCCTTTCTGAAAAGCTATTTTTTGGCATTCTTTTTATAATGGGCAATCACGTTACAATTGGGCAATTATAAGTATCAAGATAAACCTATCGTTAGAAAGGCCTTGTCAGTATCTGCATATTTTTTATGAAGCTAAGGGAAGATATATTGTCGTTCTGTTGGCTTTTACCATATCAGATGATCTAAATAATTTAAAATTAAACTAACCAAATTGTCACATACCTACTGTAGTTTGCACCTCCATACACAATAGGCACAGCATAATTATTGTACCCGAGAAGTACTTTATCTGTTACGAAGTCTTCAATAAAGTAATCTTCAAATGCCATATAGAAATAATACTTTTCTCTAATCATTTTTTCACAATCATTACTTGGACATTTAAAACGAGTACATTTGCCATAAACATCGATCTTTAAGCCGAAATGAAACAGATGTTCTTGAAGTCTTGTTAAATATTCATCCCTTAAATTATCGGCTTGACAACGGTCGACTATCCAAGCGGCCGCTTCCCGTTTCTTCCTTAAAATTGACTTTATTTCGGAGAATACAGGGCCTAAACTCGGTTTGAAGGTGACATTAATCCGTGGCGCTACAACAGCTCCCGAAAGATTTCGGACGACAAAATAACTCCACACAATATCAGAGTCGAGTTTATAAGTAAACGTTAAGTTAAAGAATTTGTCATTGTAGAGCTCACAGGCTGGAGCATTACATGCAGGTGCTTGAGAACCGTAAACATAAAGCTGGGAGTCTAAGCGTCTACTTGGTCTGTCCTTAGAGTTAAGAGCCAGTTCACTGAAAATTATAGCATCGAATCGCGTGACGTCATAGAATAGATTTCTGTCCTCAATAAACACACAATTTCTTTTGGCGCAGTTTAGACTTGAAAAATAACTGTCAATATATTTGGTATCCAAAATACGGTCATTCCATAGAAGAATGTATTTTGAACTATTCAGAAATTTGTTAATATTGTTATTTTTTCTTGCGATAGACATTATAGTGTGGAAGTTATCTGCGAAGTTGTACACATACTGAAGAAACCACAAATGTATCACACCGCACAGGAAAATGGAAATTAGCATTTTCGCCATCGACATCTTGGAACACACAAAGCTTAGTCCTTTTACTATACATTGCATTTTAGAATTATTTAAAATATTTGAATAATGCTATATATAGCACTGTAATATAATAATATTATAAAATTATACGATAATTAGAGGTATGTGAAATAAGTCACAGTAAATTATCATTTGCAAGAATTGACATTGTAAATATTCTATAGATAATAAATTTGACCACAGTTGATATAGCAAGATCACGAAGAAATCACCTAAGAATAATTTCTAGAGAACGGTTCAACCAATGACCATTTGCAAAAATCACAATATGAAATAACCAGAATTAAACCGGATACACTACGATCGGAAAAGATTTGGCTAAGCTTTATAGTGCGTGGGAGTCTGCATTACCATTCAACACCATTGTACATAGGTGGGCAACCCATCACTTGACTAAGCATGCATTTAGACAACCTGACAATCGTTTTTAACACTCCACTAATCCCAGATTAAGATGGTATCTGGACCAGGAGGATAAACACTTCACGCGCAAACAATGTTAACTCACCTTTCAAGAACAGTTAGTTTCGAGTGTTGAAAAAATACTGACCATCGTGATGGGCCGTCACGATCGTGGATATTGTGCTCAAAAATACAGTTATTGTTGGCAAAATAAATGCATTGTTGTAGTGTTAAATGCTCGAGCAAAAACCATTCGGACAATGCCTTTGTAATTGAATTACGTACAATTGGAGACGTGTTTTCCGTTTGCGTGTCCGTTCTCGGAATACAGTCCAGTGTGTTTCAGGCTACTGGGCAGCTTCTTCCTGAAATTTGAGTCTTGGTGTATTATTGCGATATTATAGGTTCATCAGGTTTTGTTTGGGCACGTGCAGGACTTATGGAAGGACGCAGATGCGACACGAGCGCATGACGTATTTTTATCTAAAAAAATAGGAATTTCTACTATAAGACACCTATGTTGTTGGTTGAAATATTTTAGGGTTATTACTAGAATTTCTAGACCTAGAATTACTGTTTTACTACTAAACTACTACCATAACTACTAGACACTGTTATCTATATAATAAGTAGTAAGTACTAACATTACGTATGCTGATCCATCACTGCTCCATTTGGAAGGTACTATGACAATTTAAATTAAACTTTAATAATCTAGTCAGACACTAAAATTGCAGATAATATATTACTTTTATACTTAAAGATAAAGAAACGAACTGCTATAAGTTACGTGATACTAAATCTTGTTTCCAAATAGAATAAATATAAAACGAGCGTAAAAACAGTGCGTCGCCCGCTCGTGACGTGAAGACCAAACACGACAAATGTTTTATAGACAAAGGAGACATATGTGCTATGTACAAGATATTTATTATGTATTTTCTTATAAACTACTTAATATATTAAAAAGGCGTTAGTAATGATTATTGTTGTAATTCTTGTTATTGATGTCAATTGCTCGGAGGTATTTACTTAAAATCAGCAGCAATATAAGATGCGGTTCGTTTACTTCCTTCTTTCACCGCATCGTAAATTGATATACCATCTATACAAATAAATAACATTGAAGTGTATGTTTGTGATTTAGAAATATCATTTTTTTACTTAATGCATACCTATCTATGGAAGATACACGATACCTATAACAAAAATGCAATTAAATAATATTTATGTCTGTCTGTCTGTTTGGCTACGGTAATCTTCTAAACGGCTGGACCGATTTTGTTGGGACTTTGACTGAAAGATAGCTGAAGATCTACGAATATATATAGTCTACTTTAGTTCTTGAAAAATGCATTAGTCCGCACTACACGCGCATGTGCGCGCTGTCGCGGTGCAGCCAGGTATCACTTATGGTTAAATATGTATGCCTTTTTACTTCTTTAACGCGGGTGAAACCGCGGGTTTAAGCTAGTTAGTAAATAGAACATCAATGGCATCGTATATTTAAATTTTCTATATTGGATATTAATTACAATAGATACATTTCTTTCTTATCATGAGTATTTATCTCCTGACTGCCCCAAATAGGGTCAGGTGTGTGTTTATTTCTTTAAATAAGTAGTTACGACCTATAGGGTATTAGATTTCAACAAACGAGGTGTTGTCTAATTAATTTCTTCCAATTATAGAAGTTTATTTTGAACAAAAACCATCATACGCCAAGACATAATATGTTGAGATTAAAGAAAAAATATAATAATATTATAAGAAATAAAATCAAAGTATCCTAATCCTAATTATTATAAATAGGAATGTCCGTTTATTAATTTTTTTGTAACGCCTGCACGCTTTAACTACCATCGATCTTTGTGAAATTTTGCACACACGTTGCCAGGGGTCTAGAGAAAACGACATAGAATATCTTTTATCCCGACATAAGATACTACTCCTGGAGAATATTAAAAAAAAACTATTATACCTACAAACTATCTACTTTTAAACCTCGGGCCACAGTATGAAAAGTAATATTTGCATTAGGTATACCTGAAACATACAATCCTACCTATTGTTAATGCAAATACATGTATACATAAATGCGAGCGAAGCCGTGGGTAAGAACTAGTTGAAAACATTGTTTTTGATGTATCAAATATTCAAAACGAAACAAATTAAAAATGTCAATAAAATTTAGTAGAATAGTCAAAAATACGGACATCCGATGCATTAGTAGCCATTCGATACATAATTGCAGGGCGTTTTTGCGCGCGAACAAAAACTTTCACACAAAGCTTTCCCAAGGGTTAAACTTTAAGCTGTTTAAATATTTATGAACTATTTACGTATTGACAAAACAGAATGGTCGACAATGGCTTTCTGTATTGTTCGGGAGAATGTTTTCATTGTGAACAATTCACCACTCAAGAGCTTCCGTGATTTGGGGAGATGAGAGATTTAGAGCTCTGCCATGGCTGTTGCTGTGGTTCGATGAAAGTGACAGACACTAAAATAGTATAGACATGATAAACTTCTAGATTTGTGAATTTGAAATATCTAAGTACCTACTATATTATAAAACGGAAGCCTTAAAGAATAAACTGCTTTTAAGTTTCTCTCTTGTTACTATTATATTCTGCACTCACAATCTACATTTAATTGACTTCCCTTCTTGTTGTGTTGACTGTACTTTACATTCCTTATCAATATTTAATATATTAGAACTTATAAAATAGTTTTATATACCTATGGCTGCAGCACTTTGCTTGTATGCCCCACAGCTGGGCACATCCGTTTAGACCTCATTCGCGCTCGACGTTACATATCGTTGTTTGAGACCTACACAAGTCGTGAGCTATGCGCGTTTCTTACAAATAATTAAAATAATTTCCCAACGCCAGCTCATAGAAAATTGAACTAAATATAAGGTAACAAAAGCAAGCAATATCCGCGCTCAGGTACTATTTAAAAGTGATATAATTTCATCAACCATACATTAGACTCAGTAGCCACAAACTCAAGTACCAGTACAATGGGGCGGAAGCACACGCTGTAATCCACTTATGTCCGCTAATCCTCGCGCATCGGTACGCACATTGTCGCAAAACGCCCGAGTGTAACTCAATTACAACTGTCATATTGGTGCCGGGGCCCACTGTGTGCTGTGGTCTTGTGGTTAGAATCTCATGAATGTTTTGAACGGCGGTGTTCGGTTCAGTGAGATGAATGTGATGTTTTAGTTTTCAGGTCATGCGGTGTTGGTTGAATATTACGACGGACGAACGTGAAGGAGTCTTTCTTTCCGTGGATTTCATAGGAGGCGAGTTAAAAAATCTAAGAGAAGCTGCATCCTACCCTTGGAGATCAACACCCACTGACGTCATCAAAACGCCAACCCCAAACCCAACCCAACGCCAAACCCAATTAGGGTCTAACTCTATGTCCAGCGATGGACCTCAATAGGCTGATGGATGGAGTTTTCTTAAACTTTAGTTTCAGTGTCTAATAAACGTATCCTAGTAGGTACAAACGATATATGCTTACAACGTACGTAACATTTAAAATATAGAAAATCTTAGGTAGAGTTGTATCAAATTAAAACTATGTATGTACCTACAACCATTTGATACGGTAATAACAGGTAATAACTTAACCAGACCTTATATTTTAAACAACGCTACCTAATTTGAGATATTATTTAAGTCAAAATATGATAAAAAATGTGCAAGTCACAATCACAGCACATATCTTAAACTCCGAAGAAGCGTATCTCGAAATCTGCATTTTGCAGATAAAGCGACACCCTAAAAAATATTTATTGTGTTTACACGAATACGTAGGTGGTAATCCGAGCAAAACTGATTCAAAATATTAACTCACAAGAAACTGGGGTAGCATTGTGTAAGTTCACGAAAAACCTTAATAATATTATTGGGTTCTAATTTCATTTGTGATTGTTAATCGTGGCTGTATAAAAGTGTCAACGTTCGTGAATAGAGGTGGCAACTGTATTGGGTTACCTATAAGTGAATGGGGCAAGGCGCTTGGCATTGTGTTTCGATAGGAACGGAAAAATACCCTTAACATACGAGGGTCTAAAGTAGACCTTATTATAGTACAGTTGTGTTCCATTTAGTCTGTTGTGTGTACCTGGATATAAGAATACGTTGTCCTAATAAAATAAGGATGATTGCTTAAGTGTCGCAACTCGATTTTTTGTAACAATTAAGGTGTTGGGATTGTGTTCCCAGAATAAGCATCATTGGCCATGCGGCTTTCGAGAGGTCACTGTTAACTAAGGTATCATTTTTTCTATCTTTATTCAATGGTTACAACAAAATCTCAATTTAAACTAGAGTTATAATAAGCTTTGTATGAAATGGGTAAGTATTTATTATCTGATAAAATATTTGTTGTAACAGCAACTATAGAATTTTATTATTTGAGGGATGATATTCAGTGGTGATTCTTTTATGTTAATACGAGTACGAATCATAATAAGCACAATATAATAATTACCTTCAAAAGTAATATCTGTTCATGAGAACAGTTTTCTCTCAACAAGTAGCTATGTATTGGGATACATCCAATTATATGCATTTAGAAGAACTAATGTTTACGTACTTTTTGAATCCTAACATTTTGAATGAGAGATACTCAAATATTGACTTACCTACAAGCGTCTGTTCGTGATTTCATCTTTACGAAATACTATGTTTTCCTAGCTTGGGTACGTAGGGGTGAAATCTACGCAGACGGGGCCGCGTTCAGTTGGCTTCCTCCTAATTAACCCCCTTCGCTCCCTTTCCATTCGCCATCTTTCCTGAAACACAGACACAGCTAGGAAACAACAACATACTCTATGTAGGTACGTAAAATATCTACATACATAGGTACTCTCGGAATTTTGTTTTATTTTTAAGTGGAAGCCAATATTAAACAAACCAGAGGCTAATGGATAGATTAATGGGAAAAATAAAAATATTACCTAGAAACTTGAGCTTATAAGTTCAAGCTACGTAATTACAAACAACTGCTGCTTATAAGTGCAGTTCAGTATCAAACAAATCTGAATTCCAATACCTATAGAACGCAGGTACGCTAAATATTGCCATAGATCTTAAAACTATCACGATGTAACTATTTAGATTTATAGATATGGATATGACTTATGAAGATAGAGCTACATTAATAAAAATTTAAAAGAATCAGATGTATTCGTATTAAAAAAACATCTAGGAGCGTTATTTTCACCTATTTCTTCATAACACATTTAAAAAAGATATTCCCTAGAGGCCAAATCTAATACCGAAATGTGTCGCAAATACGTATAAGCCACCTATTCATAATATATTTACGTGCACAAACCAAACCGGAGTCGTATGACAATTCGGGAGCTTGAAGGGGCGGTGGCTTATCTTCAAATAAGCGTATTACTCGACCGCGGCCGTGCTTTGTGATCCGAGCAGGGCTTCTCATACAAGAATATCACATGTCCTTACAAGCCTTTGAAATGCTTTGAGACGTATGTATAATTTGATAGGAGTTTACGACGCAAACTTCAAATACCTACTTTCAAATGTCGGATTAGTAGCGTTTGATATTAATAAACGTTAAATGTTATTCAGTTTTAACTAATGCATTATTTGTTTCAGTGATTTTACTAATATATGATTTTAAAATTTTAGGATTTTTTCTCTAATAAACTAAAAGTATTTTGATATCTATCTCGTAGGTTCCAATCAAAGCAAAATATTTTCATATAAAATGTTACCAAAACATATATTGCACTCTCAAAATTATATCAGATCTCGTATAAAGCCATGCTACGAACTCTACAAGCCCTAATGTATGTACAAGCCCTTCACAAACTCTACACCTTAATCAAAATATGCAGATTGGCCGTTTCGTTACTACTAAGGGTACTAACGAAACTACTGTTACAAGTATAATAGTGTAACAGAAAAGTAGTGTACAATGAATAATATTTTCACCTTATGCATGGGACGTTGGCACAACATAAGATATACTTTTATCATAACAGTTAATCAATCTATTAGATGTAGGTTTTTCATAACCACATATGAATTGACGACACACGTAGCGGAGCGTTCACCATACCGGTCTGCCGCGTAGTGGGTCCCGGGTTCGATTCCCGGTCAGACAGATAACTGAACGATGAATTTAAATTTCTGTTCTGGGTCTGGGTGTTTGTGTATCTGTTTTTGTGTGTCCATGGTACCTACGACACAGGAGAAAATCCTACTGTGGAACTATGAGTGTAGAAAGCGACTTTTAAATAATTACATATTAAACGAGTGATAATGCCCAATGATATGTAAAATATAAACATGCTTACAACATGAACGTAAAATATTTAGAAATGTTTTTTCATCAATAAATTAAAGTCATACAGAATACGTAGCAAGTTTGAAAAATAATTTTATGTAAATTGTGTGTGATAACAACTTCGACGTCGCTTTATGTAAATAAATAATTCAGGCTTATTTGGAAGCAGTCGTAAAGACCTTCAAAGAGCACAAAGTTTCCAGTACCTAAACATAAACAAATTGTGTAACCGCTGTGAAACTCAGCCGTCGCCGCCGGCGGTTGATTTACATAAAATTATCATGGACGACGTTCACCGCTCCGTTAATACCTCCTTTGTGACGCCAAAATATTTTGCGAACAGTTTTCCACACAAAGTCTGTAATTCAATATACAAGCGGCATTAAATGGGAAGAAAAGTTATTTTCGGTGACAGCCTTCCGAATACGCAAGTTCTACAATTTTTCACCGCTGAATTGAGTTTGCCTGCGAATAAGTAGCTACCCGGAGGAAATTTAAATTTTCAGCTTTCAAGATATTCCTGTGGACGTTTTTCTTTTGGTACACGTTATGACAGTTTTATTTATCTGGCAGATGTTGTTCCGTTTTCTCTTTTTCTTCTAAACATATTTTATAGTGTACTCGTATTGTTCGGATGACATTCGATTAAATAAATAACGCTTCACACTCATAGCCCCACAGTAGGATTTTCTCCTGTGTCGTGGGTGCTATGGACAACACACAAGACAAGGACACACACCCAGACCAAGAACGGAAATTTAAACTCATCATTCAAATTTCCGCCTCGCTGGGAATCGAACCCAGGACCCTTGGATTAGCGCTCCGGCGTGTTAACCATTGCGCCATTCGGGTCGTCAAATGATTCAAAATCGTCGGATGTTCAATGATTTCAGAGATTATTCATCACAAATAAATCTTTTCCCTTACTAATGTTATCTACAGAAGACTAACAGAATAGTTCCCAAGTCCGTATTAAAGCGTTGTGGTGGATTATGGGACTGGCGTCCCCAAATTGGGGGCAGTGAGCCGTGCACAGTGGGACATAGGGTTGCAGGCAAGTGATGAAAGTTGTGAATAGAGATTCATTTGTAAATTGGGCAACATATAATTCATTTACTTAAATTCAAATGGGTATGGGCCATTGAGGTAAATAGGAAGTTGGTGATCAACACAAAGAGATAAATAAGTACTTACCTACACATCGTTGACTATATGTTTTATTAAAATTTAGCTTTTCAATCGGTTTAAAATGTTCTTAATACTTAAGTTTTTACGATTTATTTAATTATATCGAAAAGAGACAAAGGGTACATTGTAAGTATTTAGGTAAGCGATGTATTACCTTTTTCACTACTTATTTCTTACTTGGACGTTATTTGCTTAAATTTAATAATACGATATATGTAAGAGTCTTATCTTAACAAAGAGATCACATAAGATCAATATGTACTAGAGTACTAGTATTAGTAACAGTGCTAGGTACAGTCGCGTACATAAACAATACTAACATAAAATAAACGGTAGGGTGTTGTGTGCGGCAAATAAATGAATTTACACAAGTGGCCGTAGCGGTCGGAGCGGTGGGCGGGGCGGCACGCCTACGTCTTGCTTCAGCAATTAGAACAACAATGAATGCTTTGAATAAATCAATCTACATAAATTCGAACCCAGCGGGTCCGTATTGAATCTGTGTGCGCGATTATACTTACCGTTATTGGAGTTGAAGGGAGAAATGTTTAGCAGTTTACTCTATTGAACGGTTGACAAATATGTTTAACCGTAGAATGTATGAATAGTTGGAATTTTGAAACTTAAAGAAAGATCAGGACCTAGCTTAAACTAATACATTTTATTGAAAATAATAAAAAGACAACAAAAACCTATGGACAGTAGAAGTTGTCAGGTCTTGAGTAATAAATAAAATGTTATCGAACTCCGGGAACCTCAACAGGGGATGATCCATACTCCCTTACTTATCTTATCGTAAATAATTAACAGAAATCATGCAAATATTGCACAGCGTAAGTTAGGCTTGGTTTTCCGGCGTTATGTCTGCTAAACCTATCGCGTTTACGAATCCAACATAGATTTATATAGATACCTTCACCCCATCGTATTAAAATGCGCGGTGTGTACCGGCAGTCCATTGTTTTTCGTCCGAATTCGCTTGTTTTAAACTGCGTGCAAATTTGCGTGTCACTCGTGACCATGTTTATAATTCCCTTTTGTATGTAAATGTACATTTTGTTGGAATAAGCAAACTAGTTTTATTTGTGGCCGAATTTTCAAATAAACGTCGATAGATATGTGGATTTTTTAGGCAATCAAAAATCAATTGAATTAAATAGGCACCTATACTTACTAAGTACCTTATGACAAGATTTAGGTTTTTTATTACGCTTCTGTATCTACATATAGTATTGCCATAGATATCTTCGCCATATAAGTACCTACTTATCTATGTGTCAATAGAATATAATAAAATACCTACTAAAATAATTTAAAAATAATAAGGTCAATTAAAAAAAATGTAATCTCTCCAATGCTATTTTATTCCCACAGTGAAAAGTATTCATACTTTTGAAGGTAGTTTAAATATGTGGTAGATATTTTAATGATACTTTTTTTTGGATTACAACATTTTTTTTTGTATAATCAAAATTAAGTTTAAATAGGATCATTGGAAATATACTCATAAGATCATAAGTGTATAAATTAAAATTTGCCTAATAAATGCCAACTAAGTGTTAAGAAATGGGATATAAAGCAAGTTTTCAAATTACTTACTAGGATTTAAATATACCATACAAAACAAAAATGCCTTTTACATGTGTTGCTGTTGTTTTTTTTAGAAATAGAAGAATAGAAGTCCAGATAATGTGCCCAGTTCTCAGTAAGTATCTAAGTATGCAAATAATCCTCTTTAGCCCTTTAACCTGCGTCGTTAACTTAGGTAATAGGTTAAGAAGATTTTTGTTTCCAATAACTCTTTGTCTTTTATTCTCGGAAATCCCCCATATCTAAAGAATAAAGATTACGACCTCATTAGGTTACGTATTAGTCAAGGCTTGACTCGTACTTTGCACCTTTAAACCTTATTTAAAAAAAGTTATTTAACGTAATACTTATATTAAATTAGTACTAAATAAGTGCCTACATAAGTTGGTAGTTAATGATATTATAATAACTCATATATTTCATATAAATGTTTGTGTGTATTATTATAACTAGACATTATAATAAACCATTCTCAGATCCCCTTGAACACACACAAAAAATTTCATCAAATTCGGTCCAGTCGTTTAAGAGAAGTTCAGTGACATACACACTCACAGAAGAATTATATATATAAAGATGAGGCTAACTGTTGAAACCAAGTTGACGAATAAATCTCAGGGGTGACATCTGTGACCGTCCCTTTTTGCGGTACAATATAAAAACTTAGCATAAGTGATTTATATCAGGTAGTAGATTTAATACAAAAATAGCTTTATTTCGATAGCACCAAGCTAATAGATGAACAAAAAAAGTCCGCTACGAAACGGCTACGGATGTCGTAGCGGGGTCTACGCTACAAATGGATAAATATTTCCTGTAATTTCCTCATTCCGCGAAACAGTGCTTTCTAACAAAAGCTCGGGCGAGGAGACAGTAAACAAAATGGCGTATTTAAATGGGCGGCAACTGCATTGTTGTGCGAGCGTCTCATCGATACCGCTCGTACCGTCTCACTCGCACGCACCAGCTCTTCACTTCGCTCCTCATTCACGACAGGAACAATGCATTAAAACTTTAATAAATCCGCTCGAAAAGTTATCTTACTGGCACCATTCTAAAGTCCTATTTCAAGTTTAACGATACCGAACCAGCTGTATCACAGTCGACACTAGCGACATGTGAAACTGTTGCACATTGTTCCGTCCTTTTCTCTCCGAGCGCGGGAGATGTATTTTTATATCTGCGTCTCTTTCGCGCTCGCCTCCTGAGAAGTAATGTGTTGTTGCTTGTTGTGATATCTCCAAAATAACAGGGAAGTACTCGGTACGAAGTTGTCATTTGTAACGGTTTTGCTCAGTAGCGTCGGCAAAAAAAAAATACTATATTAAGAAAATATGAATAAAATACGAAATATGTAGCACAGAATGAAAGCTGTAAAAACTTACTGGGGCTAAGAATTAGATGTTTATAATATGTTAAAGTTTGCCTTTTTTAATAATAGTAGGTACAATTTTAAGTAGAAACAAATTGTTGATTGAACCAAAAAAGTAAATTTTGTCTCTATCTTATCTAATAAAGCCTAATACGAGAAAATTTTAAAAATATATCAAGAATCTATGTAATACAAAAAAGTACATGTACGTTATGTAGTTTACAGTTATTTTTATATATTGATCTTTACCAATAACAATTTTGGACACAATTCTACACCTATTAAAAAGAAATAAAAAGTAATGGAATTAAGTAATATAATTTTAAGTTATAGTATAGAAGCGATATGTTTACATACTCAATAAGAGTACTCTTTTATTTGCAATCAGTACCGGTAGCCTCAAGGCAGGGCGCGTGGAGTTGCGAAGCCGTCGGAGTGGGGCGTCGCTAAACAAAAACACGTATACAAGGAGCGCGCGCGCGGTGATTGGCTGCGCTGTGGCGGCCCCCGCCCTCGGCCCGGGGCCCGCGCCGCCGCCGGCCGCCGGCGACACTCGCGCTCCGACCTCCGCGCCGACATG
>DWPV01001816.1:0-19163 GCA_018251915.1 Urbanus proteus proteus
GACCAAACCGCTCGCAGGGCGATGCCGCGCCCTAATCGTTTGGTCTTTTCTTATATGTTCTAACCTAACCTAACCGACGTTATATGAAACTTTCTTATTTATATTAAGGAAGTAGTAAACGAGCGTGCAGCTGATCTGATCAAAGTGGTCACTGCCGTCCATGGACATCTATAATCAACTCTAGAGATGATCACAGTCCTGCCTGGGGCTGACCAATGATGCGTTGCATTCAAATTTCTCATTATTTTTCTCTACTTTTCAATATCATTAAAATCCGAAAGCATCAGATTCCCAATTCCTATAGCTTAGGCTGGAGGTACCCCTGCATCATCAAGGTCGAGAAGTTAAAGGTCATCATTTTTATAATGTGTCTTCGCTTAGCAATCTTACGATATATTCATAAGCACGAGAAAAACAACTCCTATACCTTAGGATGGAGGTACCCCTGCATCATCAGGGTCGAAGAGTTGGAGGTCAAATTTTTTCATCTTGTCTCTGCTAAGTAATCTGAAGATATATCCGTGAGCACCAAATGGCTAACTCGTATAGATTAGGCTGGAAGTAACCCTGCATCATCAGGGTCGAGGAGTCGGAGGTCAATTTTTTCATCTTTAGTCTCTGCTTAGCTATCTTAAACAATATCCATAAGCACCAATTGGCTTACCTCTATGCCTTAGGCTGGAGGTACCCCTGCGGCATCAGGGTTGAGGAGTTGAAGGTCAAATTTTTTATTGTATCATTTGCTTAGCAATCCCATTATATATACGTAAAAACCAAATGGCTAACTTGTATGGTTTAAGCTAGCAGTACCCCTGCATCATCAGGATCGAGGAGTTGAAGGTCAAATCTTCATCATATCGTGTATCATCAAAGTTCTGGCGAACCTACTTAAAATGTATCTTGATTCATTTTTAACAAGAATCATGCCTCACAAATTGTTTTACCTTATACATTTTCTGAGCTTATTCATTATCCTCCAAAGGAAAACGTTGAAGGGTAGGTATTAGACACAAGTGCTTTTCAATCAAAATTCGAAGCTAATCAATACGCCCCTTGAAATTACTTACCTACTCTTGAAAAATGAAACATAAATAACATGGAGGGAGAAATATGTAGGTGATAAATTATAAAGTTTTAAATTTCTGTTCGACTCTTGTAGCGGACCGGTTAACTTACCGGACTGACGCGCAGTGGGTCCTGGGTTCGATTCCCGGACAGACAGATATCTGAATGACGAGTTTAGATTTCGGTTCTGGGTCTGGGTGTTTGTTTATTCGTCTTTGAGTGTCCATGGGCATTCTACTGTGGGGATATGAGTGTAAAAAGCGTCTTTCTTTCTTTCTGTTGATATTGAGGTTACAAAATGTGGCAACTTACTTAGTTGTCAATGGTCATATTTTTTAAAAAATATGATTTTTTTATATCTTTTTATAGGACATCGGTTTACCTTTTGATTTAAAAGGATTCCGGTGTTATCGACCTTTCGAAAAATGTTGAAACATTTTTACTAACAATGGAACTTTTTAGGATACCAGTGGCAAGTTACGATCTGAATATTTTTCTGTTTGAAGGACATACGTAAAAGTGAAGCATTTATATTGATAAATAGAAACAGAAAAAATGGTTTAAAATATTTTTCCCATATTACTTTAAAGCGTAACTTTAAGAGGTTCTAGCAAAAAAAAGGTATAGGGTGTTTTATTCTTTTAATCTTTATTTCAAAAGAAACTTTTTTCTCTCATTACCCTCTTTATACCAAGAGAGGCATTTAATACTGATGTTACAAGTCAAAAATAGGCGTAGCGGTGGCACAACGATTCATTATTTTTCCACCTTCATTTTGTTCACCATTATTTTTCTGCGTAGATTGCGTATTTGACTTATTAATAAATATGGTGTGAGCATAAATTCATATACAGCCCCTTATCAAAGTGCGGAAAGGTTTTCCCATAAAGTTGGTCGAAACACCGAATTATTTATAGGCAGTGGAATGATTCGTGCTATCGACAAGCGCACGCAAAGGGCATTCCTTTCCAGTGACCGTTTACAAGTACTAAACTAGTACCTCAGATAAATAAAATGGGTAGATTACTTGCCTTGTATTTGAGTGAGGCCAAAAAACTACACTACTTTCGTACACACTACACTACTAGCGTAGTTTCTCGTCAGTACCTTTAGTTTATTTACGCTCACATAATCACTTTTATAACCCGATCATTTTTAAAATGGCTTCATTTTTTGTTAGGAATGACAGATATGTCCCGGGTTCGATTCCCGGCTAGACAGACATCTAAATGATGAAATTCAGATTTTTGTTTTGGGTTTGGGTGTTTATGTATGTGTGTGTCCATGGCAGCCACGAGACAGGAGAAAATCCTACTGTGGGGCTATGAGTGTAGAAAGCGTAGAAAGTTTTAATTTAAGGATAGCAAATGACGAAGATTTGAACTACCTCGTGTATTTTTAAGCAAGAGTGTTAAAAGTAACTGCGAGCCGTAGTTTCTTTAGCTTAAAGCTATCTAGGTATATAAAGGTTATTCTATTACATTGTACTTCAACTATGATTAAGAAATCCTGGTGTTCCTGGGTGACAGTGATTTCTTGCCTTCAGACTTGACTGCTTCTTGATCATAATTATGCTATTTAGTTACACATAAACGCTTACTTTTAATTCAGTATTTACACCACAATGTTCTTTTCCGTGAGGCAACAATACTAATTTTTGTCGCGAAAACAAAATGTAATTTGATATGAGACAAAAGAGGGTATTAGGTACAATTTCTATTGCCCCAAAGGCGCATCGCGCTTGGAGGACTTCAGCGATGGTACTGAAGTTCCCGGAGTCCTCCACATAGCGCTGAGGACGGCCACCGGGGGGGTTTTAGTGCGGTAGAAATCCCACATAACCCGACGTCGCTCCCAAGGCGTCGGCTACATTTTGAAGGTTTCCCCTCGTTAAAAAAAAAACCAAAAGGTATCATGTAAACTTTCATATGCATTGAGTAAAAAATTGTTATTTTGAAATCACAGACAGACACTTCAATTGTATTTATTTGCATAGATTTTGTTTACCTAACATCTATATATTCTGGAGCGGTATTATCCACCAAAAATAAAAAGGGGGTAAGGATAGATATATCAATTTCTCCCTTCAAATACAAAAAGTGCTCCTTCAATTTTTACTTGTATGTACCTAATGTAGGCTAATAAAATTAATCAAGCGAAACGTAAAAAGTACCGTATAGTAAACAACTTGAAAGATGAAATATTTCTCGAAACTCTCTACTCGTTTCTCGACAACAGTGGAACATGGCCTTTAATCCGAAAGAGGATTAAACTTACGTAACGCTGCTGAAACATGATGAATTTATAAAATTCGGCACTGAAATAAAATTAATTGCTTGTATGCGCAAATTGGACCAAAAATTTTGGGCGATACTGACTGCGGGAGAATATTACTTTTTTTGACGCATACGTGGATACGTTTGTATCTGTATCTATATTATTTTAAAAAAATTAACGCGGCATGTTTGTGAAATATGAAGGCAGAGAGTTTTACTAAAATATGACGTGACGATGGTGCCGCCGCAATTGACCCGCGAGAAAAATTATTACTTTGAAAACGGTGTCTATAAAGGTATGATTTTAACTAATATAAGACATAATGAAATATAAGACATGTGACAACGCTTAATGCCTACTATCCCGAAGCCTTCACGACGAGGCACTACCGGTCACCCATCCAGCAATCGATCACGTTTAACGTCCCTTAACTGTTAAACCATTTCCACCTCCTCAACTCTTAACCGCGCTGCAATACGTACTTATTCAATTAATTCTAAACATTTTTCTAAACGGTTAATAGGTCTAAAACCGCTAAATTTAACTAACCAAGGGAATTACCGACCCATACTCAAAAAATTTAGGCTCCAACAATTTCGTAAAGCAATAAGTCGATTCCAAAGCTATTTGTCCGCGAGTCCTCAACTAAACATCAAAGGGAACTTAAATATTAATAACGAAAGCCCGTCAGTAATAGAATAATTAATGGCGGTCTTGGAATGGATTTTAAGTCGTATAATAATTTGTTAGTGGATATTAGTGATGCTCCGGATATCCGTATCCGCAGATCCGTTACTTTTCTCGCGGATCTGTTAACTTATTAATTTTCAATTGATAGGAGGATAACTTTCTCATAAAGATTCCAAATTAAAGTAGAAAACTTCTTATATTTCACTTTTGTACCATAACCATACACAAACGTTATCACGGCCAGCTCACGGCCGTCGGCAAGTATCACACTAAACTGTAAACAAAACAAAAGTAGCTAACACGCAAGTCCTATAGTATCCAATCCAAGTCGAAACATGTCTTGTCGTCGTTGTGTAAAATTGTATCTGCGGATCTTGACATCAAATATCCGTATTCAGATCCGAGTCCACGGATATACATTTTTAACGATCCGGAACATCACTAGTGAATATAGATCAGTGGTCTCAGAGGATAATCATTTCATGGTATTCTCTGTGTCGAAACTTCGGGTCATGGAATTTTGATGGGCGGATAGTGACTTTCTTGTTACAACCGGACGCTGACCGGACACTCTAAGGGTGGTGGAGCCCTTTGTGGTGACTCTGATGGCACCACCGTAAAACCTTTTTCGGCCTAGTAACAGCAGTTTTAAGCACTGCTGAGTTTTGGTTTCTTTAGTTTACTTCTTCGGTACTATGCCATATCTATTTCTGCCTTATAACAACAGTGTTAAGCACTGTGTTCTGGTCTGAAGGGTGTGGTTAGGGGAACATACTTATCCGAGGCGTTCCAACTCAGTCCTCAGGGGTAGCAACGCATCTGTGGTCAACCTCAGGTAGGACCTTGACCTTATCTGGGGTTGATTACAGATGTTACGGGCGGCAGTGGCCACGTACCATCAGGTGGACTGCATGATCGTTTGCTACTTCGATCATAAAAATAACAGTTATAATTGTTTCTTAAAGTAAAAGTAGTTCTTGCTATCTATCACAATATAACAAAACATTTTTACATGAAAAATACTGTTGTTCATGAACTTCATTATTCTTCTCTAAGCATCTGTACGTTGTCGTTCAGTTCAAATCAATTATTGCCAGTCGCAAACTAATTTCAAAAGTGCACTCGATTCAAGATGGCGCTGACCCGTCAACTAGTGGCACTCGAACCGGTAGACAAAAGACAATAACCGAAACGTAATCTGTATGCTATATGAACCCAGTAGTCCGAGAGAAAGTACAAACAAGTGCTGATTGAGCAAACAAAAATAAATTGTCTTACTCGTCCTCTTAAGAGCATAGACAAAGAAATAAAAACAAAGATGGCGGCCAAAAATTAGGCGGGAAACGAACCGTGGCGGACGCGTGACGTAAATCCCGTAATAATTGCTCTTAAGCCTTGCAGGTGCATTCAGCATTAACAATAGTAGCGACTTTGTTCAATCTTTTATATTTGAAAAAGTTAATCTCAGCTACGATTAAAAGATTTTAAAGATTGATAAATTATCGGGTTTTACATGTAAGAAAATTTAGATACAAATGTGGAAATGTATGTTGAATCTTTTAATTAGTACAGTTAACATATTTTATAACGATCACTTCACTATGGGTCTATAATGTTTTCATAAATAATATACGCACTGAAAACTCACAGTAATGAAAACAAATCAATATTGATCAGCTGTGCTGTTTGTATAGAGCGGCATATTTAATGAGCGTCTTGTCCGCTCGAGTGTGTTAGTACAATTAATTGCTTGCTCCGAGAAATTATAAACTGTTTTCTGAATCCACTTCACGTGTTCTGCTTTACGATAATGGTGATGAATGGTATTTGACATGGTCTTTCGTCATAGAATACATATTTTTTATGTTTATTTTACAACATACTTAATATAATGTACTTAGATAAGTAAAGAAAATTGCTAAATTAATGAACTATGTAATTCTAAATTACATAGAAAATAAATTATCTTTTTTGTAGAAAAATGTATCATGTATCTTTGTAAAAAAATTCTAATGTTTGGCAAAAATACTAATGTAAACATTTTATGAATAAAAAGTATCTTTTAATATTTTCAAGAATGTGATTAATTACGGACACAAATAAAGATAATTCTACCAATTATCACATTAACAATATACAAAATTAATCAGCTATTAAAAATAAACTCAAAGGACAGGCAAAGCCCGTAGCCCAGATTAAAACGGTAAACCTTGTGAGCATCGTGAAAACAGGCTCTTAATACCGTCCATAGAAATATTACGTCACAAAAAATGACTTTTTTTTTACGGACATAAATCGCTACCTTGAGGTATGCCCGGCTTCCATACCTGTACGTCAACTCCCTAGTTGTGTAGGCAGAGACAAAATAAGCAATTCCGACCGATCGGTCCCGTGTTTGTCCACCACTAGAGTCTTGGCTGAGTAAACATAAGGCCTCACGTCCGCAAATAGCATGCGGTCGATGCAGTCGAAGTCTCAACCGAGTAAAATTATTCTTGCTCCGTGGTAATGCGATGCAAGAGAAATAAAGATAAATACAACGCTCTCCACTCGAGTAGATACTTCGTGAAGTGATTCTTGTATCGAATGTCAACGACACCTTCGAATTTGAATTAGAAAAAAAAGCTTGGCAAGCTTCGCTTGCGCTGAGCTAGAATTAAAAGTAGCTACTCGTAATGTTTAGTCTCTAGCTTTAATTTATATGCAACATTTTAAAACGCACACGTCAGTAATGATTTAACGCGTTAAAGCTTTAAAAGTTAAACTAGTTTTATTTTAATTATAAATAAATTAATCCGAGGATGAGCGGTCAAAGTGTCATGTATTTTATTGAAAAATGCAACAGTTTTTCATTAAATTACACGCCTGTTAAAAGCTCGATACCTGCAACGTCGAGTGTTGCCATACATCAAACGGCGTCAGAGACACTCGCACACGGTCAGCTTGCTGAAATTAAAACTGCCGCGGGGAAAAAATAAGTGTGTGACACACTTAGTTTCCATGTAGGCGCGCCTAATGCGCGGCGAGTGGACGCGTCAGCGGCAGACGGCCGCAGTTTATCTTTCTTTAGTGTAGCAACATTGAAGGAAATAGCCCGCCGTGAAAATGTTTGCCGTTCCATTTCCCGACCGCGTTAAGTTCGTGCATGGAAATTTTTTGTCTCTCAAAATTGGTTTACTTTTTATGCCTTATTTTCCAATTTCCTGTTCAATGGAGTTTAATATCTATCGTACTCTGATGTGTACTACTAGATTCTGAAAATTTATTGGCATTTAAATTATTTAGTCTACAGTCTGCACCTATTAAATTTATTATCATTTTGCTTACCCAAAGAACATCCGAAAGCCCAGTTATAACTTAAGATAAATATTTCAAAGTATAATTGACACATTTTTCAGTTGATTTAAACTAAAACTGTGAGTTTTTATTCAACTTCTAAATATCAAACGATAACAAGACAAATTTGGGCTCGTTTTCCGATCAAGCGCGCCAGATATGATACGCACAATGTGTTCTGCGAGGGGAGTGATCGTAACACAATACTGCTATTATTGCCAGTGTTTATTCACGCACAATTTGCGCGCGGACGTTTATTTAGCGCTGGCAACACTCGCAGATACTCTATCGTGGGGGGAACAGGCGTAGCGACGATTTTAATACGATTAGAATCGATTGTTACCGTTGTTATGCTGATTTAGGGAAGCTGCAAAATACAGATTTTGTTTTTTTTTATTTTTTTTTTATTTTTATGAGTACTATAATAATATTTTATGTGATCGGAACAGAAGACATAAAATTGGTTAAGGAAACAGTCGAGTAAAAACTGTAAAAAGCTTAAGCGTCACTTTCTCATGCCTAAAAACAACTCTCTATATTTAGGTATAAAAACATTTAGTTTCTTTATCATCATTTAATATTTTTTTTTAATTTTTTATTTTGAGTACCTAAATAATTGACTCGTACTCACTAGTAAGTACTAGTCGTACACTATTTGGTCTTTGGACCATAGGTACTTCTTGTTTTTATGCATTTTATAGATAATTGTCTTTATAGAAGGGCGATTCAACCTTTTCATCGGTATCTATTCTGCAAAAGTTTTAACTGATAAGTATAATTATTGGACAACGAAAATGTGACTGTTGGACTGATGAAACTGTGGCAAAATTATGGCCTCCGGTTTAGTAAAATAGCTACAAAAGCCTTAACACTATGCATTTTTATAGTCTATGTTTTGTTTGTCACTTGTCACCTTATATTTATTTTAGGTAAGTACTTTTAATAAAATTTCGACGTTTAGTTCGATTACAAAATTTTTGCTACCGAGAAACTGGTATCATGACAAGTCTTACAGGGTTGCCTCACTATGTATGATATCATTAAGTCATAACTATTATAATTCACATAGTTAAAACTATTAATTCATGAAAAGCTTTGCACTTATGACTTTTTTCTAATCATTATTTATTTATGACAGGTTGCTACTACCACAAAAATTGCGTGTAATTGTTGTGGGTGTAAACAATTGTGAGAAATCGTGGGATTTCTTTTTTTTTTAAACAAAAGTTCTATAAAATGTTAGTGATAAAGTTAACAGTAAGCTGTATTTTCTCAGATAATAAAAATTAAACCAAAACACCTATACTATTTCGTACCTTGTTTTTCACGTACCTACCTATTAGGTACCTACTTATGTTGGAAATATTCTAGTGCGTTACGAGCATACCCTGCTAATACATTTTGAATGTCTCACATAGCATTAATATTTCTATATTTTTAATTTCTCCTGCTTGTTTTGGTGATAACTGACAACCCTGCCATTATTGTGTGATGCTTGGGCCAATATTGACCCACGACTAATGTGTTCGCGACGCGGGACCCTGGCATCTGTCCGGAGTTCAATTTCAAGTCGAGAGCGTCTTTAATAAAATTTCTTAAACACATATTATATAATTTTTCACTTTTGGTATTATTGAAATAGCAAATAAGCATTAACACCACCTCATGGTAAGTTATCGCTGCTGCCAAGGACATCTGTAATCAACCCTCTGGGGTTGACAAAAGAAGCGCAGAAATCAGGGCAGTCTTGCCAATTCCAAAAATCACAAGTGGCTAGATTCGACACGAAATGTCGCTAGAAGTTGCTAAATTTAGAATTTAGTAACCACTATTAAAAGTCGTCATTTGTAGCGACAAAGTTGCTAAATTGGCAGCACTGAATCAGGGGCATGCCGTGAAAATTCCTGTACATACTTGAATGTGTAAAAATATCTTTGATCTTCATATAAATAGGTGCTTAACATAGATCAGATAGGTCAAATAGGTCTCGTACGTCTTTACCCATACTTAGCTATGGAAATTATAAAAAATCCTTAACACTTAAATTGCTTCAATATTTTTCTGATGGCAAATACTTGTGGAACAAACTAGAAGTCACGTTGCATAATAAGTAAGTGCGACGTAACTATTTATTTAGTTCTTATGTCTTTGATCCAGTGCATAACTAAGTAGCACTTAGCTTTACATTCGACGTATTTTTCTAAATGTTTGTTCCATGTACACGTCTTCAATATGCTTCAATATTGGGTATGTCTCAGATAAATAAAATAGGTAGATTAATAACCGCCTTGTATTTGAGTGAAGCCACAAAACTACGCTACTTTCGTGTATTTACACGCACACACAAAAAAACTAGCGCAGTTTTGTGCCAGTACCTTTAGTTCATTAACCCCCACATAATCACCTTTATTAACCGACCATTAAAAAGTGGCTTCATTTGTTTGTTAGGAATGATAGATCTACCTACCTACTTTATTTTGGATATACCCCTCAGGCGTATATCCATATTGTACATACCTGTATCTTATTTGACATACAAGTCATTTTCATTTCGCTTGCGGTTAACATGTGGTTACGATGACGGTTATAATTTGCAATACAACTTTTGGCATTTCTATTCCACTCAGGATTTTTTGTTGTAATGCTCTTTGAAATCAATTTCACGTTCTCAATTTCACCTGTGTGTCGTCATGAATTTCTATATTTGATGTCTGATCAGTTATTGTGGAATTCGTTCCGTTATTATTTAGGTAGGTACCTATCTATTTTTGCAAGTTAATCTTTTTGGCCAGTTCTATTTTCGTCAAACGTTTATCATGAGGATTCAATTATTCGTTAGGACATTTATTCTTTATAAGTACTAGTTTTAATCACGGCATCGCTCGCATTAATGTACATATCTACATATTTATTTTATGTCGATGGTTGAGTAATTATAGCATGAAGTTACAAACAAACATACAAAAAATAAACTGACATTCACACTTATAATAATTCGGAATTAGAATGGAGAACCCCCACCCCAGTTTATAAAATTTAACATATCCGCGTCACTAATTGTAGAACTGTCGAGCGGTCACCGGTAGCCGTCAGACGCACGCGGGACCGGCCAATTTCACGCCAATTGGCCGGTCATCAAACGCACGAGGGATGCCCCCGACTCTAATAATCTTTGAAGCCCTTTAGGGTGGCAAGTTTTTAGTGGTTGAAATAAAGTTCAAACAGCCCAACGAAGCGTAGGACAAATTGATTGACTGAAATTAAGCTACTTTGCAATTAGAAAGCTCTTGCGATTTTAAGCGATTTTGTTACTTATGTGCAAATATTTGTGAATTTATCTGCGATTATAATTATCATTAGTATCAAAACTTTTATTATATGCGTGAAGGAAAAATCCTGGAACATCCATAAAAATACAGCCGAATTGAGAACCTCCATCTTTTTGAAGTCGATTAAAAATATTGTTATATCGGAGGTTCACCCTACAGTTTCTTCATCGCACTATTGCCCGTACTCTTCCAACGTTTCATCTACATCATTTAAATCCATAGCGGTTCTCTATCTCAGTTTCCGCATTCCTTATTTTCGTGTAGGTTAATGCAAGGCGTGAAATGAACTTTCTTTTAATTCAATGTACTCCTAGTATGAATTCAGAACTCTTTAAAACAAGTGCCCAAATAGCAAAAAGTAACACAACTTAACTACTTTAACGACTCTACACGAACAATATAGAGTCCTGTAGCTCTCTTAAGTTTTAGTAAAGAAAACAATCTTAGTTTATAATTATTTAATTCAAACCAACTGACGGGTTTCGCACCGAAGTTAATACTAGCTCTAGAGATATACACCTCAATATAAATACGTAGGTATAATAAGTGCAGACACCCTGCCTCGGACACGATGCGACCCCATTTCGATTACCGAACTATTTGTTGTCAAAACACGCTTCACCCGACGCCGGTCCATCTGCATCAGTAAGGCGCCATTATCAATACTAAGAGATAATATATGTACCACTATAGGTACGCCCATGTTACTATAGCATCATTTTAAAACATAATTATATTCTATATAGTTATCTTCAAACCAAAAGTTTGTACAATCAACATTGTATATAAGTCCTGTACAATCTATAAGGTAGGTTTTTAAAAATAAATTTACTAAAAGCATTTATATATTATACCGATTAAGTACTAATATATACATTTAGTGATATACGAGTACATATTTTCATTCTTTAGTTTATTGTAAAAAATCCCGACCATTTAAATATCTCATCACGTGATTTTACAATAGCCTAAATACTATCCAATTGTATTCGTACATTGAATGGAATGTTTGTAAACATCAATTCACGTATCATTAACCGTTTAAATCTATTTTCAACGCCCTCGTAAAGGATTTCGACCCAAATAGCGCAACGTTTCAAATCTTTTTCAAATTAAACTGCCATCTACGAGATCGAACACGATAACAAAATGTCCGGTGGCTCATTGACATTTGAATGGCGGTTCCAACGGGCATAGAGTAGCTCGGAACTTTTTTCGATCGGAGCAACGATATCACACAATACAGCCGAAACACAGCCACGGAGGTCGGACAATGGCAACGTAAGACAGAATGGGGAGTTATATTTTATTGAAAGACCCTTTTCGACACTGGAGTGTTGTGTAAATAGAATGAGCGGTGAATTCGTCGAGGTATAATGTGTGGAATATTGCTGCTGTGCGGGTCTGCTCGCTCCGAACGCAACTGCCGACGCTACAATAAAATGATACGATCCTAAGAGCAAATACGGCGTGCAGTTTTGTACTTATGTATGTTACAAGGCCATAAATGTTGTGCATGTCTCTTCAAAATCAGGTTTTTCCTTTAACTGTGAACTCGTCTCGGATCATTAAAAGCTGATCTCTCGAGCATATGATTGGCCTTTGAAGCCTTTGTTGTCCATTGTTAGTTTTGGTTATTAACACATTAACATGCACATAAATATATGGAGAATAAAGAGTCCATTTCGAGAATCTCTTGCCAGACTGTGAATAGTCTGAGATTTCAATGTCCCCGTGTATTTTGATTGCAACACGACATTACCCTCTACCTCTCTACCCTCTACGTATAAGTATTAAATAATGTGCCTATCTATAAAGTAATATTCTTAATTAAATGCAGTAGATGTAGAAATTATGCGACAAGAGTTCGCAACTTATATCATAAAAAGCAACTTTTGGTAAATGAGCCCGAAATTAATTTAACATAAGTATCTTCCTTACCTACTATTACCTACTATTATTTGAGTTTATCATACATTTATTCTTTGACAAATTGTTCTAAAGTAAAAATAACAAGTAACAAGATTTACGGTAGATGTAGAGTTTGCACCACCTCTCAACGATTTTCCTAAAAACTGTTATTGGACAATGTAAATTGTACCTATCTACTTTTAACTCTTGAATTAGTGCAGGCATTACTAGGTCTAGGTAAGGTAGGTACAATTAAAACGAGTGAATATCTCTCGCAACCCTATATCATGTAAACAACAAACAAACGACAATTTTATTTTCGAGAAGTAGGTACCTAAAATAAAAATCCCAGGCACTGCGGCGCGGGAACGGTCTAGTGTCATTAGGGAAAATGGCGGGCTCGCACTTAAATGTTGCCAGCGCGAGGAGTTTAATTTCACCACGCTAGTATTAATTTTTTTCATTCCCCAATGATAATAGGACGCTGGCGCGGTTCGTTACAATGTAATTAAAATATTAAATGTAGTTGGAATTCGCAAAATTCTGGTTGCATCTCTTTAATACTGCGGTAACTGCATAGTTGCGGAATTACAGACGACAATTACAAAACTGCGGTTAAAAACTACGATTTTTGCAGTAAAATAAAAATTGAGGTAACGTTTAAGTGAAATAGGTAGGTACAGTAAATTATGTACGGCCGAATGATTTTAATGTGGGAATGAAAATCTGGGCTCATGAAACTTGTCTATACACGTTTATTTCAATTTATCACATTTTGTTACAAACATAGATATGTTACAATTGTCTTTTTTGTATAGAAATGCACTAGGTACTGTTTATTTTGTATAAGCTCTACGCGGGTACTTAGTTTATTGACCGTTGCAATGTTTTTCTTAGACCTATTTACCTATTGCCGAATCCGGTTCATGGCTTAGGTAGGTTATATCTAACTCTATTCTGATGATATTTTGGAGAAGATTAAGTATAGTAATTACAAACAGGAAAGAGATTTACATTTTTCTACCTACCTGCTTCACCGCTCCAGAATCTCCCATGAACCCTGCACCCTACACCATTACCACACTAAGCGTCTGTTCAGTTTCCAGGCTGATGACGTCGACGTCGGGCGGCATGGGCCACGTCAACAACATGGGCGGGCTGGCCGCGTGCGCGGGGCCCGACGCCAAGCCGATGCAGTTCCCGCTGGCGCAACGACGCAAGAGGCGAGTGCTGTTCACGCAAGCTCAGGTGAGTGACATCAACACTTGGAAATGGTAGCTATTTCAGCCTTATCGTTACTTTTCGCCAGATATGTGAGGTAACTAAACTTTGTGTGTCAAATCAATTAACTAAGTTTAATATATTGAAGAATACGAGGTAAGTTAAAATAATCACAATGGTCGTAGCTATTTTTATTACCTACCTATATGGAAGGATGCATTTTAAAATTGAAACTACGATATGACCTTAGCATCGTGTGTTATTTAGTTATAGCATTTCAAGTTCCCTCGCACATCTCTGGTAGAACCTTACAAAGGTAGTAAGTATTGCACCTAACTTCTGTTTCGATTTACAGAGTATGGTCTCTTATTGTACATGATGGGATTTTTTTACTTAATTCTTAAGAGTTAGCATCGCTTCCATGACAGACTTCAAGTCGGACTTTGATATCAAGGATTGGTTATTTATTTATTTTCTGGGTAGCAGTGATTATTTACATCAAGACGACAAAAAATATCCGAACAAATTGACTGAATGCTACAACGTGTTTGATAGGTACAGCATCAATGTATGTCTAGGTCTGAATTCTAGTTTAAAACATGGCTTAAATCTGATGTTAGGTTGAGTAGAATTTCGGCCTTGAACTTTGCATGGAACCGCTTGCTCTTAGAAGAGACACTCTACCAAAGAAGCGCTCTTTTCTCTCTTACCACGCCGTTCAAACTAGAACAATTACATATTTAATTATTATTATTACCAGACGGCGTCAGAAGGAGGGTTATGTTTCGATCGTATGGATGTATATACGTATGTCGATTTCTTTGGCACGCCCTACAATCCAAACTTCTTGACGGATTTTAACATATGATCGTTGGATTCGTCTCAATTATCTCTAAATATGGTGCTTTTAAATGAAATATAACGATTTAAAGCAATCGCGTTATCTGTTTTTAAAAACATATTATTACAAAATAAAGATAGGATAATTTCTATAATCTTTATTTTAATTTTTTTTTATTTCTTTCAATACATAACACAACGTTTATACGCCATCCTGCTACTCAACAACAAACTCCATCCAACTATCCAGTCCCGTGATCTGAGGGCTACAAATTTATTCCGATCACGTAACTAAACTTTTGTTCATTTGCCGAGTGCTCAGCCTCAGTTTATTTGCGAACCCCACGCGGGGTTGCTTGCGATCATTTTACAATCGCTGGGGGACTCACCTGGTAGCAAATGCTAGCTTATTGTATCATTTGTTCAGTTAACATTATTATTTTGTATAAATAATATATTGCATCATATGTACTATAAATCAATTAATTATACTGCACGGATAGAAACTGTTGTAGTTTGTTACGTCTTTTAATTTAAAAAAAGATCGATTCGTTGTCTATAGATATAACTAATAGGTGTGTCTTACAGCAAACTTGAGTAGATTCATAATACAAAAATTGAAACTACAATTTCTATCTTTTAGAAATATTTTGGTTATGTAGAGACTTTGCTCTACAATATGACGTTATGTTACTGATAGGAAATAATCTGAATATTATAAAGAAAACACGCGATACTTTTGACTGACTGGCTGCTAACATTTTTAAGACTTATAGAAAAACAGATGATATGCAGTAAGTTTATATGAGTAGAGATGCATCAAAACGGATGAAACTGTGGGGATGGATGTAAAATAATATATATTATGTGAAAATTTTCATATAAATTAATTATGTATTTAATTCTTGTCAGATATAATGAAATTTTATGCTGAGAACATAAGCTAACCGTGGGTGGTGTATGAGCTATGAGCAGGTTGAAGTTCATGATCAAGTCGAGAGCGCTGGAGAGTCCCCGCCGCTCTGCGACACCATTTTGTTGCTATAGGACTATAGGTTGTAACGAATACTAACATAAGATACATTTTAATGCTAACTTACCAAAATATCTTGTATTTACTTATTACAAATGAACCACCAACAGAAATACATGTTATATATTATTATAACAAAATAGATTTTAAGTATTGTGATACATGTAATTCCACTTATAGGTGGGTACAGCATGTAAAATTTTACAGCAGCACGATAACTTAATATTTAAGAAAAATAAAAGTAACTTACAAATTTAGAAAGTACTTAGGTAATTGAACATAATATATAGGACTATGAAAAGTGAAAACATGGAATTTTGATTTAAATATGTGGATCGATCTAAAAATGATATTGTAGTACTACTAGTAGAGTACGGATATGGTTGTTGTTGCAATGGTAGGAAATGTCTTTCATTTGCAACTAGGTATTATTTGTCACAAATGTTGGTTGACTAAACAGTACGTTCAGCAGTGGACATGTCACTGTTTGTGAATTCAAAATAACAACTTTTCACTCAACGCATATAAGTATACCTATACATGATACCTACATGGAAAATGCAATTAATAAAATATTTTATCAGTCTGTCTGTCTGTTTGGCTGAGTTAATCTTCTAAATGGGTACCAAGACTGATTTTAACACGACTTTCACTAAAAGATAGCTGAAGTTCTAAGGCGTAAATTTGGCAATTTTAATTTTAAAAAAATAAGCGCGCGCTCCACACGCGTGTGTCCGCCGTCGCAAGAAAGCCGGGTATCATTTACCTATGTTTAAATATTTATCTTGTTACTTCTTTAAAGCGAGTGAAACCGCAGGGATCAGCTAGTAATTAATATTATAATAGTTGTTGATCACCTGCCTGACCTATCGTGCCTGGTAGGTACCTACTAAAGTAAACCCATTTTTATATATCCACTTATCTCTAATATAGGAACTAAATTTTGAATTAACTAGTGTTTTTTCATCAACAAGCCTTTACAAGGGTGACAGCCGAAATCGTTAAGGTTCCTCGTATGAAACTTCGGGAATACTTCCATCTAGATAGAGCCACGTGCATGAAGGCTGTAGATATTTCTTATAAGTAGGTATACACAAACTTCCGCGTGTTTCGGTAGTAAAACCTAGGGGATCATCGGGTCGTAACTGTCTGATTTATGGCGGAGGGGAGGTTGGGGCTGTCTGATCGCGTCAAACGACCGTTTTATTAAGGCTACGCGCTCTTGTAGGAGGCTTAGGCAATAGCCAGTCTTATGGGCTTTTCCTGTTTTTAACTTATGTTATTAATCTAGGTACTTATATTGAGACTAAGTACCTTAATTCAGTAGTACTTAATACTTCCTTACATTAGTAAAGATGGTTGCATGATTTTGCTATAATTATTATTGGTAATAACAGTGACAAATGTTCCTATGTTTATAAAGTGTAGTAAAGCAGCGATACTTACACTAGACACACGTTCCAACTTAACCCGAAGGTATAGCATATCCATAATCGACTTTAGACCTTCGACTAGACATTATGGCTCTACATAATTTCCAATCGTATTTGAACTTTTAGGCCTAATTACAGATGATTAAGAAAGTACAGTAACTTACTAAGTTTGTTTGTTAGTTTAATATGTATCATAAAGTAGCTTTTACCCGCGGCTACGCACGCGTTACATTAAATATGAACCTACGTCTTCAATCACTCCATACTTTAAATCAATCACAAAATCCATTGCGTAGTTTTAAAGATCTAAGCGTACATAGGGACAGACAGCAGAAAGCGACTTTGGTTTATACTATGTACTGAAGATATGATTTCATGTCAGTATGTCGTAAAATGCAACTTACAAACTAGGTGTGTGTCCTCGTCACGGTTATTTTCGACACGTTATCGTCATTCAGTCAGCATTCAGTCAACACGGAAGTCAGCCAGAAGTACTCGGTTATTGCAATAAAAAGCCGGCCAAGTGCGAGTCGGCGTGCACTAAGGGTTTCGTACCATAGTGGTAATTATAAGAATACACGCACCTATTTGAGTTGTAGACAATGATAAGAGATGTTTTTTTTTTAATTTAGGGATCCTTTACGATGACACTAATATGGAAAGTCTATGTAACTGTAAAATTTATATACCTAGTTTTTTTAAGTAAAATAAGTAGATATGCGCTACTTTTAAAATCCGAAACAGTCTACCTATATTATGTATCTTTTTAATTGACATTTAATTATGTGGAAAATACAATTTTTGATACACATTGCGGTTCAAAAGTTTAGTACACCTCCCTCCCAAAACCTTAGTACACCTCCCTAAGCAGACAGACTTAGATGGCTTAGTAACATTCCTTTAACACGGAACCCAAAAAAAAGCAAATCGCGTTTGTGTGTCAGTGTGGGTACAGCGACTTCTCGGAATAGAATTAATTACACGGGGCGAATAACATAGGCTGTATATCTTTCACCCTCGATGGGCGGGGCCTCTGGCGGAAGTGGGCGGCGTCGGGAGGGGGCTCGGAATTAAATAGCCAAGTTAACGCAATCTCGCGTCAGGTAACAGAATGTTTAATTATGTTTAACTATGAATATGTTGTGTGACTACGTGTAACGTGACGGAATTTGTAATTATCCTGCAATTTGTATTGGGGTAATAATTTCGGAATTTCGGCAGATAGCGTTTGAACTCAAGTGGGTATTTGTGTGTATTAAATGGTGTAATTGTTGCTTAAATACTAATTGTAGGAACAATATTGTATTGTACCTAACGGAGATTATTCTATACCGCAGGTGTCATTATAAAATGAATCGGATGTCAACACTACTATAAAATTTATTATTATAAAATAAAGTTTCCTAATAGACACAACTGTTTTGTACAAACTGTCTGTTGAACTTTTTAGCCTATGCAGACATATAAAAGCTAAAAGCAAAAAGCAATTCTGACTAATCCGTGCATAACCAAAATTACTAGTTAAAGAAATAGATGTAGAAATCCGGAAAATAGGTTTATTTTATCACCATTTTTCACTATTTTTTTTTTATGTATGTATCATGTAGAGACCATGTACCTAATAAAGGATTGTTTTATTCAATCTCAAGGACGTTAAATGTTTCTTATATAATATTCTAATTTTACAAGTTCTTCCACAAATTGATTGATATTATCCCATCCGGATAATTCCTATAATGTTTTTTTTAATAATGACAAAGGTATTTCTTAATTGTACCTACTTAATATTTGCGAAAGAAACATTTTTTCATTTTTACAATATACCTATGAGGATCTATTGCAAAAATAAATAAAAAAATAGCTGAACATAAAACTTTTTTATTTTGAGAAATTTGTGCAAAAGAAGGAATAGACTAATGAATTATGATGACACCAATGATAATTGTACAAACTACGATATAATTTGTTAGAAGACGATGATAATAATTCGGTATCATTCGATGCAGGTGTACGAGCTGGAGCGGCGGT
>DWPV01001817.1:0-19163 GCA_018251915.1 Urbanus proteus proteus
CCAGCGTGGTGGACTAACGCCTAAATCCCTCTATGAGGGGAGACCCGTGTCCAGCAGTGGGACAATAATGGGTTGATGATGATGATGATGATGGTAACACGCTTTGTGGTTTGACCTCGGAGGCCCGACTGCCACATATTTCTTGTAACAACAGTGTTATGCATAGCTGTTTTGTTGTTTGAAGTTCTAGTTTTGTTTTGTTTGTTATTTTAAGTGTTCATTAACGGCAATGGTTATTTCCCATTAGTGGATTGCTCCAGATTTTATAGTCAACTAAGTCAAATTAAAACATATTACAATTAGAACATCGCGGCTCTTTAAACACATATCTCGTAGCATTTTTGGCTGCCTTTTCTATATGCCTCAATGGTCATGATTCTCTATAGTATCTATGATGTATATCTCTGAATTATACTCTACTATAATACGGATTGGTCGAAGAAGGTACGGGTATTACGGGGTTCAGCACATTTCAGATGCTTTCATGCTTTCCTGTAAGGATTGCAAAAGATGTTAATTCTTTTTGTACGAGAACAAGAACAACGAACATACGAGTAGAGTTGATGTGTTTTCTAAAGCATGAAAGCGCACATGAATTTTAGCCATTAGCACATCATACAACACGGAGAGTCTTCCATCCAATCTTTATTTCCGTGAATGTTAGAGCTGTATGTAGTTTTAAAGCTATAGTCGTATAAGAATGTTAATTATACTCATTTAACTTTGGTAATGTTAACCTTTAACCACTAACTTACTTGAAATCAATTAATTAAAGTCCATACCTATTATAAAGTAATTATAACAAAAAGTAAGTATGTACTAAAAATTTAGATATAATGAAAAAAATCAAGTCTAATAAGTTACAAAGATTCGAGACGTAGCCGCCGGCTAAAAACTGCTCTAACATGTTTCAAAGCAAAATAATAACACGATTTTCTTCTGGCAACTCATCTTCATCGTTGTATTATCCCTATTGTTATATTTACGTCTCAAATCCCTGCGGGTGTGGGCGACAGTGTGTTAAGTAAATTCTATACCTTGAGGGCGCGCATGTAAATATCAAAAACTCATAGGCGAGGTGCGGGCTCCCGCTCATTACGGTTACAAACACGGTTATATTATAGTTATGTTATATACGCACTGCAATGTTTTTCTTTACAACAATCCCAATCTTATGCCTATTAGAAAAAGATGCGATGGAACAAATCTCGTTCGTTGAAATTATAGTGCTATTTTTGATTCCCTGAGTATACTGCGACATCTAGGATTTTAGGCCAGTAAAAACTATTAATGTTAGTTGTTAAAAAACAAAAACAAATAGGCATAATGCAGATACGGGTTCCAGGGAGAAGTGTAGAAAAAAGTAAACATGCATCTCTTACGGCACGGCCGATCTGTACCTACATTAGACTTCATGAATTGTATTTACGTCTGTTAGTAACCTTTTTTAAAGATCTACATTCTTGCTATCCTTGTTTTGGTTAAACTTAAAAATATTTTCATTAACAATCACGAACAAACTTGTTACTTACAATTAAGTTATTCCCAAATGAATGATGATGTAGATGCTTTCAGATTTAAGTAACAGTAAAAAATATAAAACCATAAACTTAAATAGAGACACGATTTTAAACATAAAAGGCTTAAAGACGGGTAGTTACAACGTGTCCATTAAGCTCTATTTCGTTCGTCGAAATGATGTAGCTTTCTGTATTTTTGCGTCACCAGCCATATCGGATATCAGCCAATTAGCCCAGTTACGCTACTGGAAACTTGACAAATTTTCGGACGACTAGTCCACAGTAAACTATGACAAGATAGACTTTATGGACAGTCAAATAGACTACACGAGTACCTACGAGCTTAATTGAAAATTGTTCCATATTGTTAGCTATTGTACTTTATTAGGTATCTATTTTGCGTTTTACCTTTACCTTTATTTCCATATTAGGTATCTATTTTGCGTTTTACCTTTACCTTTATTTCCATATATCTATGACATAATAGCTTTTGACTGTCAATTATTAATGACAACTTTTAATTTATTATATTGTTAAGTAACTATAATGAGCTTATATGTAATTGTACTGTCAAAAAGTTTATTTTGTACTATTTTCTGTTTATAGACAATATCAATTTGGTACAGTGCTCACTTAAAATCCATTCAACTTTTCTTTCAAGCTATTAACTCAATTTACGAGTAAGTAAATCTCAATGTTAATGGCTATTGAACATTTAATGGAGTGAGCGCTCGTAATTGCAAAGTAATAGCATATACCACAACATAATCACATTATACGCAATACAAGTATACCTAATGTATTTTAATACAATTTTCGTTTACCCCGAGCGGTTTTGTTAAGCACGTTAAAGTATAGAAGCTTCAGATCCATTACTTAATCCGCAACTCATAATACTTCCATCATGCTCTCAACCTCTGAGTAAGTGTATTCCGTAATAATATACATTAAACGAGGTTATATCCAGGGTAAGCCAATAAATATCTACTGGCAGTGATTAATACTCTCTACGGATTATTCCGTCATACATGGATTTGATCCTACGTGCTTATAAATTCTCTACGTGATCAAACTTCATTTTATGAACGCTTTTGTATCTACGTCGGTATGTACCTACATACCGACGTAGGTAAGTAGGTACTTACGTAGTAGGTACTTGTACCTACTTACAATCATTATTATTTATATTAAATTATCATCAATGTTAACTGATATTTATTACGAACAGGCAAATTACCAACCATTAAAAAGTCAATAATCATTAAACAAAAAATAAATGAGATTCTCATAAGATTCCAGGTAAAAAATCGATTGGATGAAATCAATTTTTAATACGTAACTTACGTGTATTTTTTATACTTTGATTGATCCAAGTAATAGAAAAAATACATTATTTTTAACAAATTCATTAAATTCTTTGAATACGAATATACACACATCTCATAACTATAGAGTACGTTAAACTAAAACCTAATCTTAATTTATACAAAGCTTCATAATATACCAGTTAAATTATAGGAGCAGGTGGTGTCCCTCATTAATCCCTCTAGAAGGTATCGCGTCGATTAATCATGTCATCGCCCTCAGCTTACAAAAGGCAGCTATAATATCTACAAACTTGGTGGTGTATTCTCATTAATTCTGTAGTATATTTACTAATGTAGCTTGAGAACGGTTATAGATATAATGTTTAAGATAGCCTAAGATTTTTGTCTTGATTTTAATGATAATGATTTTAATAAGATTGTGGTGGTAAAGAAACAAGCTTCTACTAATGGTAAGTGTTTACAGGCGCTTATGGACATTGGTATTTTTTATGAAATTATGGTAAGTATCCTTACCTTAGATACCTTTCTGACTTGTTTTTACCAGACTGCGTCAGAAGGTGGGTAATGTTTTTCGAGCGTATGTATGATTGTCCATTTCTTTGCCACGCCTTACAGCCCATACGGCTTGACGGATTTTAACATATGATCGTCGTTGGATTCGTCTCAATTATCATATTGACGTTGACTATATCATAAGAAATATAGCGTTTAAAAACGGAAATAAAAGACAAGTTAAACAGTCGGGTTTTTAACATAGTGAAAAAATACACTGATCGTCTGACAAAGTAACATAAAACTGTTCGTTTTTGTATTTGATTTCACACCCTAATCTATTGTTTAAAACAAGGTTGCATAGCATAGTACATTAATTTTCATTGCATTAATAAAAATATCGTAAACTGTTTAATTAGGTTTACCGCGACTACGATAAGCCCGCCATAGTGCTATACTTTTCGAGTTACTGCAGGATTTAACTGAGACAAAGTTATTGTAGTTAAATTACGTTAAGTGCACTTTAGTAGAATAACTTTAACGTAAAGGGTAAACCAACTTTGTATAGAACTTTCATGTTATACTTAATAATATAAAGCCAGTACATGCTTTGATATTAGATAAAATAAAAGCACTTCTATGCATAAGTATAGATTATGTAAAAGCGAGATAATACTAATTTTTGACCAATCATCGTAGAGTCTAAAGCTTTAAACAACTAAACCTAAAACGATGAATTTTAGATAGGTATAAGCTATCTGAAGATTTTTAAAGTCGAGAAAAAACATTGTTTAAAACGAAAAATTTAATTTACAGAGTAGAAGTTCAATATAATTTCGTTTCGTTCGCATTATTCTAAAATTTATTGATAATGGTATAACAATAATACAAGTTGAATAATATTTTTTTTTTATAACATATGAGTAGCAAACGAGCTTGCAGTCCACCTGATGGTAACTGACCACTGCCGTCCATGGACATTTGTAATCAACACCAGATATGACCACGGTCATACCTGGGGTTGACCACAGATGCGTTGCAACCCCTGAAGACTGTGATGGAACGCCTCGGATAATTGAAGGTACATATGTAAATTATTCAAATGAAATTCTCGAAAGTATTATTCAGACCTAAATTATCACAGCTGACGTCATCGTGCCTAGAATGAAACTATCTACTTTATGCAAGCTCGCATTTAGAAACTTCTCACGAAAGTTGAATATTCACATCAGTAGAACGTAATCACAGAATACGTATGATGTAGAAGTTCTTGCTATTTTACCATATGTTACTGTTATATGTTTTGCTGATGTGAATAGAGTTGGAACGTTTCCTGTAAGTATGGAAAACCTTACACTGCTAAAATCAGGATCAATATAGTACCGTTATAAACAGCTAGTATTTTTACTCGATTGCGTCAGATGGAGATGAATATTTGTATGTATTTATGTATGCCCATTTCTTTGGCATGCCTTACAGCTCAAACGGCTTGGATTTTAACATACGAGGTGTCTTGGTCATATTGACAGGCTATACATCTTTTAAATATAGTGCTAATTACCTAATTACTAACACTGATAGAGTCATGTGGTGTGGTGTCCACTACCACTGCTAACCACTAGAGGAAGCATATGTTGAGGTAAGTGTTGCTGGATGGATGGGAGGTACACTTTCACATTACATTAGCGTTCTTGCTTGTGAGCCACCCACATATATACTTTGGCTTTTGTCTTAAACAAATAGTTTGAAGTTTGCATTGTTGATTACTGAAGTATTTGGGTAAAAGATTTGCCATAAAATATTGTGTTTTAGGTGACTTAATGTTAAAGATATTTATTAAGATCCAGAAAATAAATAAATTCCGTCTATCGCGTAAAGTTTTCTCACGAAATCAGTACGTTTAATAAGTAAAGGTAATAAATAAGTCAAGATTTCATTTTCTTGTCTACCACAAAAGCTGTTAAGATTTTGTTACGAGTTAATGTTCTTTTACTTGATCAAAAGCGTTTGTACATTTTATTCTATCGTATTGAGAATTGATGGAAGCAACAGCATTGCTTAACGGAGCTAACGAGCGGAAATCTAACTTTTTATGTGTAACAATAAAAATGTGCACACCTGCGTCCTTATAATATAGGCAATTCTATTCAGAGTCCTGTTTCGTATATTCCGAGATAAGCACAATACCAGATTCGCTCGTATTTTATGAGATTACCTCCGTTTCTCAGCGTAATAATTTGGGAGCGCGATATCGCGGTCCTGGGCGACCTCCACAAGCATTGTTCTCTTGAACGTGAATATCAAATGTTGTTGCAAAGACCCATCAGAGGGCTTCCACCACCTGCCATTACCCAAGTTTGATTGTATCAATTTAACTCGCGAGAAGTTCGCCAAATACAATATGTCTGGGACGTGTGACTCGTGACAGTTATTAAATTCCATAATTACAAGTCCTGGGAGAAATGGAACGGTTTTGAACAATTCGTGTTAAATACATGTGAAAATTAAAGGTGGTGCAGGTCTTTGTGGATCGACTGTAGTGGCACCACCGCTACATTTATCTCGGCTTAAGATCGGTAGGATTAAGCGCTACACTGTAAGGCTAGTAAGGAACACATATTTTTCAGATGCTTTCCAAATTAGTCTTCAGGAGTACAACGCATATGTAAGAGTAAGGTTCAGGTAAGATTCTAATCTTATCTGGGATTGATCACTGGTGCCCATTGCAGTGGCCAGTAAACATCACGTAAAGAATAGGTATATCAAGAAATTAAATTCCGAAATTAAAGGAAGAAAGAGTATAGACAATTGTGCATTGAAGATTGTAGAGCGTTTATTCCCATGCGTTTATTGGCAAGAAGACGTTCAGACAATTAGCAACGTCGATAAGATGTCTTGTACACAAAGAAGTAAGCGCTTGTTATTCAGCGTCGAAAGGAAAAGCAATTAGCTCGAATGCAAATAGCGAAATGTATTGTAGTGTGTTTAACACATTTGCATGGAAAGCGTGAGGACGGAATTCCGAGGGCCGGCGTACTCTCCCCTTGTATAAGTTTCCGTTCAAACTTCCACCGTAAAGCTAAAAATTGTCGTTTCCATTGTCACTTTTATAGCCCTTTTTCTAACTCCTGGTTTTAAAAGTACCTCGAGACATACTAAATTGAATAAATATAATAAATATGTATTTTTAGGAGTCGTCGCACTAAAAACCTTGTCACATTACCACGACAGAAAAATGATAAAAAGTTAACGGGTACATTTATCACCCTATTTAAAATCTTTCCGTTATTAAAATGTCACTTCTCGTTTTATTAATTAAACCTGATTTATCACTGAGTATCCAACTTAGTAAGCAATTTATAAATTTGTTTTTCGGAAAGCCGTTTTTTCGGCCATTCACGGTGTTCCAATTTACGCGGTGCCATTTAGAGAAATTGTCTAATTAACCTGCCTATTCGGAGATTTATTACGCAACCCTGGATGTCTCGGGGTAATTTCGTTCAGGCTTTATTGACTGTGGTGTTAGGAATAAATCACCAGCAAAGGAAAACCGCGTAAATATTTTGCGCAGACGTATACATATAGCTTGCGTTTATACTTGTGCTGTTTGACCTAAATTATAATAATTATAACCCTGTGACTTATGACAGACGGACAGATAGCAGATAGTAAAAGGGTTCTGCTTTTTGGGGTATGCAACTCACAAATAAATTTACGTATATGATAGCTAATGCGTGTTCTTAAATTTTTTATGTTCATAAATTGATGTTATTTTGTCTTACAATATTAAACAATTACATACTTAAGCTTTTTAGCAGCTTAAACCTTAGGATACAACTCGTAAACCTAGTTAAACGCTTTAGTTTAGCTGATATTTTAGATGAGTAATTAGCGCGGTGGAAACTTTGGCTAGGTTTAACTGCCACGTAAAGATAACAAATTAACAACCCACTTAAAGTGTGCTCCGAAACACGGAAACTGTGACTGTTTCCGTGAGCAGAGAATAATACAAAGAAAAGATTCAAAATTATCACCTAAAATAAGGGCTGTTGTTCGAAGTAGTGAAAGTTGTTACTAACGACATTTATAGGCAGAATGACTGGTGGTCTAGTAGTACAATTTTCGACGTAAAACTGTCCATTCTTGTCCAGGTACGAAAAAGAGTGAGAAGGGGAAGTGGCACAGGGGCCGATTAGTATGGAAACCGTTTTCGCCAAAAAAATCACAAAGAAATCATTACTTAATTGTAATCTTACCACTAAGAAACCTGCATTTTCTGTTGTCATGTCATGAGGGACGTTAATGAAGTTTGACATAAATTCTACAACCCCCATAACAAAATATGCGTGGCTCAATTACTGGCAAGCACTGAAGTTAAGTATGCTAATTTGATCATACTGGTAGTAGCCTCAATTCGCCCAAGTGCCACTTCCTGTTGTCTCTTTCTTTCATGGGTCCAAGGTTTAAAACCTTGATTTTTAATTGCCAGAGGCGTTGATTATTCAATGATATAAACATGTCAGAAATAAATTATTAAATACTTTAACGGTGAAGGAATACATCATGAGCAAACCTATATGCCACAGATTTTATTTAAAAGTGATGATAACACTACGATCCAGACATTAGCATATACTTAATATCACATACTAACATATATCTCTGAGATATAATTATAAATTATATGGTGGGTAAGATAGAAGGGTGTTCAAAATTAGCTGGGATATTGATATTTTGACGCAGAAGCCATAAATTTAAACAAGATGGTCGCCGCTTTTCCGCTAAGCTGTAAACTTGGCACGTGCTCTGCTGTTGATGCTCGGGACGACACAGTTTTATGATTTCTGACGCAAACAATTACTACTATACTACAGTTTCACTATTTATTTAAAGAAATCTTTAAATGTTAACCGTTAATTATGTTTAGTTAATTACAGCTGTAGGTTATTATTTAATCAATACATCTCATAAATGTACTATAATTTAATATACCTACAGTTTTATTTGTTAATCTAAGTTGTTTTTGTTTTCAAAAATTTTGTTAACATCTAGTTACTATCATTAATAGTTTTATGTACGAGTATAATTATAGGTACATATAAGATAGGTTTTTGTTACTATATGTATAACTATACTTAAAGCTACTAACAAAAAAGATACTTCTTACTAAGAATTTGAAACACTTTTAAATAATTAATAAGAACTGTTTATGGAAATAAAATCTTATTTCGTTTTAGTACTTAAAAACTTATGATGATTTTAATTGACACTAAATTATTATAATATTAATAGAGATAAGCAAAATAGTTATATATTCGTATAATATATACCAGCTGTTACTTGAGGTTTCATTCGTTATACCAAGTTTCAAGTTACGATGTGAATTATTGTAGTGTAAGTTACTGGAATCTCTACATAGTAAGCTGCAAAACATTAAACTTTAACGCGTGAAACTCTAGCCGTGTTCATCTTTGTGAGAATAATATTAAATGAGTACATTTACGAATTTATAATAATAATGGAGAATAGAATACTTAGTAGTAATGTGTTTAAATGAAAAAAAAACTTATATAAATGGATCTCTATATGTAAATAATAACATACTGATAATTTAGCATATTTAGAATAATTTAGCATTTTAGCATATTTAGTATTATAATTTAACATAATTTAGCATATAAGCTTAAACTATTTTTTTTCTTTTGATTTTCTTTTATAGGTACGTACCTACAGCTTATTACACATTGACATTAATAAATATGGAATTCGTTACCCATACATTTCTTTCGATTCACAATTAATTTAGTTCCAGGTATTTATATAACTCTTTTGTTAACACAGTATTAAAGTAAATTATAGATTTCCAGCTAGTTTCACAAGCAAGAAGTGTAATGCAAATTTTGTAGTCAGACATTTCTGGAATAAATCTAATACGCCAAAACGAACGATTGTTTCCGAGTGCGTCACAGTTCAGACGAAAAGCGAGCAAAACACGAAAATATATGCCATTTTCAAGGTCAGAGCCGTTTAATATCGCAGGGTACATACGGTCGGAGGTAAACTAATTTGGCACAAGTTCAAACTAACAGAACATCTTCGAACCAAAAATCCTTATTATCTCTAGTTCTTTGGCTAGCGCTGTCATAAACCTGCACGGAATATCATATTCAAACACAATCTGTCTAAATTGGGCCATTTTAATACCATTGGTATGCTTATATTGATTACACTTTTATTAAAATACCTGATAAACTACATTATTAGTTTTTATGTGTGATTGTGTCTAATTTGTGGTTAAATATAATATACGTGTGTAATGTATGAATTCTTGAAGTCTGGAAAGTCTGAAAGAAGCCGTCCACGGACCTATGTAATCAACCCCAGATAAGATCAAGGTCCTTCCTGAACACAAGCGTTGCTACCTCTGACGACTGAGCTGGAATGCCTCGTATAAGTATGTCCCTAACCACACCCATCAGAACAGAACATAGCAATGCTTAACACTACTGTTATAAGAAATAGGTGTGGTGTATACCACCTTTAAACTTAAAAAGATCGGGATAGCGTAGAACTTCCTTCTACCTAAAACCTTATAATACGTGAATTAATCAAATCCATTTAAGCATACTTACACATTGCAAGAACTTAACCGCTGAAGTCTCTTGTGCAAGTCCTTTATTAGTTCAAGCAGAACTTAGGTGATTACGAGAGAGGACAAAAGAAGCGAAAAGTTATCGCCAGATTTAATTTGGAGTTGATAGCAACTGTGGAAGTGTGTCTGCAGCTGTGTATACTAAAATTACTGGCGTATAATGATATATTAAAATAATGCCTAAGTAGAATTAGGTACACTTAGTTTATTGAAGAACGAGGATCCAGCCATTACAGTGAATTCCCATCACAATTTTTAGTAATCATTTCTTTGCTATTTTTATTTTCATAATTTATTATAAGGATTAAAACTATTTTTCTTACAAGTAATTAGTGGGGGGAAGTAAGTAATAGGATAAACATATAAATAACAAGGTAGACCAGAAGGTCTCTAACATTGGATGTTATACCTAATATCACTGGTATATAAGAAAAAAAATCCTGAGTCATATTAAAAAAATGATTAATATTAAAAGATAAAAGGATGAAATCAACAAAAGATGCCACCAGCATCATTGTCCACTAACAGCAGTCAACGAGAACAGTCAAACATAACCCTTTTTTTAGAAGAATGTTAAGTTTAGCAATTTTGTTAAGTTTAGTGGTAAATACCTATATTTATCAATGTAAATGGTTTCTGCATCTAGTTGTAAGCTGAGAAACTTTCTTGAATTTACGTAAAAATATATAAAGGTCCTTTAATTTCCTTTCGGCGTTGTCATAAAGAATAAAATTGAATATAAACGGCTACTCTACCCGGGAAAGGATAGAAAAGGATGATTCAATAATTCAAATGTGTATCAATAAATTGTATTGGTAGCGAATTTTCTGGTAAGGCTTAGACTGAGTTTAATATTTCCCTTTATGACGCAAAATTGAGTATCTAATCTCGTTGTTGAAATAGAGAGAATGGACTGAAACTTACGGATAAAGAAAATATTCTGAAGAAAATTACGTGGCTCATAGGGTGTTGATTGGTTGTGTTTGCCGGTTAAACAGTCATCTAAATTATTAATAACTAGCTGAATCCCGCGGTTTCATCTGCGCTTAAAAAGTACAAGAGAACACATATTTAAACATAAATGTTATCCCGCTAATTAATGGATTTTTCAAAAATTATCAAAAATTATAGTAACCTTTGTTACGCCTTAGACTTTCAGCTATCTTTCAGTTCAAGTCCCGTCAAAATCGGTCCAGCCGTTGAGAAGATCATCTCAGCCAAACAGACAGACAGACAGATAATTTTTTTTTAAAAGCATATTCGTTATAGGTGTCGTGAATACTTTCATATGCATTGGGTAAAAAGATGTTATTTAGAAATTAAAAACTGACACTTCAATTTTATTTATTTGAATAGATAACTAATCCATCTATAACAGAAATGTAGGTATTTCTGTTTTTGGTGGATGGATTTTTATATATTAATTTATGCGTGTATTCATTGCAACCATGGCCCTAAGTACATACATATTATAAAATGCGGCTTTGAATATATACATTTTGAGTATTACATATATTTAATCTAAACCACAGTATTCCAAACCTTACATGGCTGGTACAAACTGTTTATTCAAATATGAATTTCAGATGTACAAACCATTTCAAGTATTTATATCGTCGCTGTTATTCTATTTTTCTCACGAGATTAGTTATCTGAATAAAAGTTGGCTATCTTCCTATTATAGAAATATTTTTGGCTATGTTCCACATATGTTAGCAGGTGCACTCGTTGTTGTTTCTGTTTTCAAAATAAACAGAAAAAATATTTCATTTAATTTCTTACAAAATGTAAGATTTAATATAACAAGAACGAGGTACGTTTAAAAAAGTGCAGAGTTGTCCCAAATTAAGAGCTGCCTTGAAAATTTGTGTACCTATATCAAAATCAAATCAAAATCAAAAATTAATCCATATTTGAATTATTGGATTTTTTTGTTACCACATTTTCATACACTGCTTTTAGCACAGTATTTTAAACTCATGAAGCAATGTCGTTTCTTTTTCAAATAGCTTCGTTTCTAGAAATTTATTGAAAAATGTTTATAATATCAGAGATTCTTCAATACTTCGGAGTTGTGCACAGCCATGCGTTCAATCGAGTCGTCGCTGACTTCTTTCATGTCTTCCGAGAATACTAGAACTTCCTTTCTTTCCCTTTGAATGCCAACAGTGGGGGATCCGAGCTTATGCACTCTGCAGCAAACGCGGAAAAGATAGTTGCATCCAGGAACCAAAGGGTCGAAGTTCATGTTAGGGCAGCCCCTAACATGAACACATATGCCTCCACGCGCCCAACACGTTGAGCTAGCTGTCCCTAAGATCAAATTATTAATTGAATTATTTTTTTACTTTGTGTTCATTTGAGTATAAATCAATTTTAGTAACCTTCACAAAAATGAATTGTTGCGATTCAACAGATTACTATAGATGGTGGAAATCCAAAAGTGGTAGAACTTTACGTGGTTCAGTAGAAACGACTGACGGCACCATCGCCACGCTTATTTATTTCTTCCAAATTAGAGTAGTGTTAAGCGCTACTGTGTTCTGGTCAAAGTGATTGAAAACGGGATAGCAACGTATCTGTAGGGAACCTTAAATAGGAATTTAATCCTATCGATAGTTGAATAGATGTCAATAGGTGGCAGTTGCTTCTTACAATCACGTTCGTTTGCTTGTCTTACAATGTAATTACAAACGTACAACATAAGTTAATGTACTTTAGCGTATACAATATGCCTTTTGCTACTTCTTTAACATAAAAATATGTAAATGAAATAACGAATGGCTTGCAAATTAGCAGTTACTAAGGGCGGCACGTTCGTTTTATTGGAGTTTAGAGCTATAACGGGTGGCCGGATCTTAGCTACCTTAATGAACATTGTTAAACAGCACTTCTAAAATTAACATTTTACAAGAAAAACTATATTTTAGCTAACCAACTTTTTGTTTTGGTAACTGTAAGCTTGTATAAAGATTGCAGCATTATTTGAAGCTACCAAATAACATCACAATTTTTAGTAGTAAAAGAGCATAATCTCTACCTTATACTTAATGGTCATTTGTCCACAGATAGTCATGGACACACGGACACACACACGAACGGTCTTTTACACGTCACAAAACAGTACTTTACTATTTTTTTTATATGATGGAAGTAGCGAAGCATGCAGTCCACCTGATGGTAAGTGGCCATTGCCGCCCATGGACATCTATAATCAACCCCAGATTAGATCACAGTCTTACCTGAGATCGACCAGAGATGCGTTGCTACGCCTGAACTTAGTCCAAGTTGGAGCGCCTCGGATAAGTATGTCTTCCTTACCTCACCCTTCAGACCAGAAAACAGCAGCGCTTAACACTGCTGTTATAAGGCAAAAATACCACTTCTACCACCTTTTGTTTTTGTCATGTTTTTGTGTTGTGGTTTCAGTACGGAAGGCATATGCATATGAAGAAAATGTGTCTTTACTTTGTGTTTTTTTATATATTCTCTTTGTTCGATATTAATTATATCGATTCTTGTCAGAAAAATCAAAATTATTATTCTCAGACAAAACTGTAAACATTTAGGTTGATTACAGATGTCCATGGGCGGCAGTTGCCACTTACCATCAAGTCGACTGCATGTTTTTCCTACTTCGATCAAATAAAAAAAATATATAAACAAGACTTACAGCGTCGACCCGCTTCTCCCACTCCGCCCCCTTGTCCCCCAGTAACGCGGCGGCGTGCCTGCATAGATCTTCCAGCCCCCTCGCACCGTATACAGCGGCGGGCGCAGTGGCCACGAAGGCCGCTTCGAACGCTTCTGAGGAGACAGCGCCTGCTTCGCTGCCACCGCCGGCGCCACCGCTACTCGATACTGGAATATACATTGTTGCGTGAGAAACAGCTGAGAACTTGTTTAGAGGTAATTTATTTTATTTATTTATTTATTTATTTTACACTAATGACAAACATAATCTTACAAAAAATCATAGGCATAAAGTTATTAAAAAAAATAAAAACAATAACTATAATGTCAGAAACAATAAAATAAATGTCTAAGTGAGTAATGGCTCAGATAAATAAAGTAGATAGGTCTATCATTCCTAAAAAAATAATGAAGCCGTTTTTAAAATGGTCGGGCTGTAAAAGTGATTATGTGAGGGTAAGTAAACAAAAGTGAAACTACTGAGAGCGTAGTTTTTTGGATTCACTCAAATACAAGGCGGTGAGTAATCTACCTATTTTATTTATCTAAGGGTAATGGTACAAAAGTAGAAGAGTTTTGCCTAGGAAACGGAATAAATGTTATACTTATAGTGTTGAGACTTATAGTGATATACTTATAGAGTATACAGGAAGTAGAGATTAGACAGATATATTAGGCATATTGTTAAGAAGACGATATACAGTAGAAAGAACAAGAAGTGTATAGATAGATAAAAGTTAAAAGAAAAAAGTTACTTAAGTCTTTTTTGATTTAACGGGAAATTTTGAGTATAAATTAAAAGTTAAAAGTAAAGAAAAACAATTGATGAGAAAGCAAAGACACAGAAGATAAGGACAGAATAATAATAGAGAAAAAAAAGAAAAAATATAATTGAATAAAGATAAGGTGTTATATGTCCATATTCACGAGAACACTGCCAAAAATCTATTATACAGTTTGACAGATATGCAGAGCAGATATTAATGTCTATCAATGTAACTTTTATAAGGGAAAACAAATTAAAAAAAAGACAAAAGTGTTGAAAGAAACAGAAAAAGTAAAACAAAGACCACAAAAAGAAAACAATAAAAATAAAAACCAATAGAAAAACAAAAATGTGATGAATGACGTTCGAGACAACCTAACATAAATCGTACAACATTTTAAATATCTAAAATCAATTACCATTATTACCATTATACACTTACCACTGGCGGCGCTCTGCAACTTGGCCGGTGGCGGTGGTTTCCTGTTCGCTGATGGTAGGCTGTACAGGCCCGGTACGGTGCGCTTCGGCGCTTCGCATGCTGGTGTGTTGCGGGGTATTGTGGGGTGTGGTGGGGAGTGGTGGGGTATCGTGGGGTATTGTGACCAGTGGTAGAGTATTGTGGGATTTATCGTGTTTTAACATTTGTGAAGAATGACACAGTATTGTGTCGAGTTGTGGTGTATTGTTAGGAGTCATTGAGTATTTTGGGGAGTGGTGGGGTATTGTGACCAGTGGTAGAGTATTGTAGGTTTTATCGTAAGTGTCGTAACATTTGTGAAGAGTGGTATAGTATTGTGTCGAGTTATGGTGTATTGTTAAGAATCATTAAGTATTGTGGGGAGCGGTCGGGTATTGTGGGGAGTGGTAGGATATTGTGACCAGTGGTAGAGTATTGTGGGTTTTATCATGAGTATTGTAATATTTGTGAAGAGTGGTAAAGTATTGTGTCGAGTTGTGGTGTATTGTTAAGCGTCATTGAGTTTTGTGGGGAGTGGTCGAGTATTGAGTAGTGTGGTGAAGTGTTGCGTAGAGGTGGAGTAAGAAAGGGGCCGTGGTGTTGGGCCGAGTGGTGAAGAATTTTGACAATTTGTTGTGTGTGATACATTGTGTCAAAGTGTGTATTGTGTCAAGTGGATAAGTATTGTATTGTATTGTGTGTATGTCAATGTATTGTCCATATTTAATGTATGAGTTGTATGTTTTATAAATTTAGTGTTCAAATAAATATAATCGTGTAAATTTTTTAAACAAATCACGTAACACATTTTTCCAAAATCAAACATTTTTGAAAATTCCAGAATTAAACAAGGGAAATAATTATATAATGAGGAAGAAAAACATGAATTTGACCAATCATGATATATGGATGAGATTAAATTTGACGAACATAATTAGAAAAAATAGATGGTTATGCCAATCGATATTAATGCAAATAAGAAAATCGTGATTATGAATGGAAAACCAATTATAAATATTGATTATTAACGTGTGTATAATAAATATGAGTGTATATTATCAGAAATACATCGAATGTATACAAAAATACGATACATTTGGTTAATTTTAATGTGACGTGGACGGACATACACAAATGTGTTTGCATGTTAGATGTATATTTAGTAGCGGCGATGATACCCGATGGTTACCGATGGTCCACGACGCACATGAGAAAGAGAGAGAGAGAAAAGATACAAGTTAGTAATGTGAAGGAAATTGTTACGTAGATGAATTTTGTGTTTTTATTTAATTCTTGACAACGATTTATCAAAGTACTTTTACGGTAAGGTTTGCTTAAATTGAATTAACGTCACTACTAGTTTAAGCAAGTTATATAATTAAACATTAAAATTTTTCAAATTGATTTGAGTTGACGATAAGTATAAATGAAAACGTTCAGATTTACAAAAATACTATTTCCCTAGCCAAAAATCGAACGAGTTAGTTTTGAAACAAAGAAAACAATATTTTATTGCGCAATCTGATAGATCAGTTAGTTTTTGTAAGAATAAATTTTACAATAAACTAGTTTGATTTATGGCTAAGAAAAATATTTTTTCAATGTGTCAATACACAACTCGTTTTAGCATTTTTCTTCAAAACACCCCGTATATTTAGTAACTACAGACTAAAATTACAGACTAATTTACTACTAAAATTTGACTGTAAATATTCGTATGCCCATAATGGCTGAATATCACACTTTGTATGTGAAATATCTTTGTAAAATCTTACAAGTCGCAACCTATATTCACAAATAAAGACAATATTATTATAAAATATATATATATAATATGTATGTGTGTACGTACCGGGCGTCGCGGCGCCCGAGCCGTCGCCGTCGCGTCGCGCGGACGTGGGTATCGTCATGGTTCGCTTCGCACTGCGCGATATGAAGTCCGGCTCGTCGGCGCCTTGGGTCGCTGCGATAATTACAGTTTATTATTAGTTTTCTACTTTAATAAAAGAGGTTTTGAAGGTGGTAGAACTCTATGTAGTTCGACTCCGGCGGCACCACCGCCACACCTATTTCTGCCTTGTAACAGCAGTATTAAGGACTGCTGTGTTCTGGTCTGAATGGTGTGGTAAGGGACATGTACTTATCCGAGGCGTTCCAGCCCAGTCCTCCGCGGTAGCAACGTATCAGCTGTGGTCAACCTCAGGTAGGACCTTAATCTTATATAGGGTTGGTTACAGATGTCTATGGGCGGCAGTTGCCACTTACTATCAGGTGGACTACATGCTCGTTTTCTACTTCGATCATATAAAAAAAATGTACAACGCCACATAACACTTCAAAATTTAACAAGATATATCCAAATGTATAATCAGTGTTTTTGAGGATATTTCATACCTATATACGAAATATCTTTGCAAGGTTTTTACGGGAATTCCTTAGGAAATAAATAACATATCATCAACTGCTGAGTAATATTATGTTTGTGCTATTTCTGTTTCAATTACTCACAAATAGTTTGATTAATTATAGCATGTGTTTATGTTCATAAATGTGTTTGGTGGTACAAATGTAGAACTATATATTGTTTTATTGATAAAAGAGGTCTTTGTCGCTCATAGCTCCTTAGTACAATTCCTTTTGTCGTCGGTATTAAAGACACCCAATGCAAAAACACCCACATTTTTTATGGTATAGATTCTAAAGATAATAATACCCTTGTGTTTTGACTCCTGCGGTACTACCGCCACACTTATTTCTGCCTAGTAACAGATAAGCGTTAAGTATAGGATTCATACTTATCCAAGGCGTTCGATCTTAGTCCTCAGAGAAGCAAAGCATTTGTGGCCGGTTCGATCCCCGGTCAGACGGATATCTGAATGGTGAATTTACATTTCTGTTCTGGGTCTGGGTGTTTATGTGTTCGTCTTTTTGTGCCCATGGTATCCATGTCGAGCAGTGATAGCCTAATGGTTGAAAATTGGCCTCTCAATCGAGGGGTCCTAGGTTCAAACCCCGGGCACGCACCTCTGATTTATGTGCGTATTAGAAATTAGACATTAATTATCACTTGCTTTACGGTGAAGGAAAACATCGTGAGGAAAACTGCACATCTAAGAGTTCTTAAAAAAAAAGTTCTCAAAGGTGTGTGAAGTCTTGGCCACCGCGGTGGACTAAGGCCTAAAATCCCTCTCAGTGAGAGGAGACCCGTGCCCAGCAGTGGGACAATAATGGGTCGATGATGATGATCCATGTCGCAGGAGAAAATCTAGCGTGAGCATTTGATTATAGACGTGTGCTTTTTTTTTCACAGTATAAATTTCATTAAATATGCCACGTTGCATATTACTTACTAAAACGTTTTCTTTTTAATTTCAGGTGCGACAAAGGAAATCGGCACTGCCTTGACTAGGGTGTGTTTGCGTCACCGAGCCATCGAGACTAGGATGAAAACTTTTATAAGGTGACTATTATTACCTTACTTTTACGACTGAATATAGAAATATAGGCTTCCGTTTTTGTACTTGTTAATTAGAATATGAAAGTAGCAAAGGATATGCATAATCAACTTCAAATAACACGGAAGTTTTGCTAGAAATTACACTATAGAATTAGACTATGTCGTAATCGTCTTAATTGCAACTCAATTCGGATAGTTACAAATATTTCCAAAGCCATCAAAACCCTGCCTTTATGTTTAAAATTCTTCATATTATTTATTTATGTGAAAATATGTGATGCCCTTCAAGGGCGTCGCAAAGCTAGAGGCAAAGTAGGTACTAAATTTTCTCAAGTTTTACAATTCAATAATCGATAGTTATTACATCACAAGTAGGTACTATAATAGTATAATATATACACATATGGATATAGCATGATGAGGGTCTTTGTTCCATGCACCACGCTAATAATGTCGAAACTCCTCGTTCCATCCAGCACGCTAATGGACCGCCTGATCACGCCGCTCTCCGAACGGGCGGACGAGTGGCGGCGCGGGTGTTCAGCGGCGACCGGCGCGCTCGGCCGCGACCACGCGCGCGAGTGCAAGCGCGCGCGCGCCGAGCTGAGGCGGCGCGTGCACGAGGCGCAGCGGCACGCGCGCAAGGCGAGGCGCGCGCCGCCGGACGCGAAGCGGCGCGCCGATGTCTGTCTGCAGGTTGGTTGGTTGCTTGGTTCGCAGGTTGCTCACGTTTGTGGGTTGGATGGATGTTCATAAAGGACATCATTCATTTCGTACCCAAAAATGAAAGTCCCG
>DWPV01001818.1:0-19162 GCA_018251915.1 Urbanus proteus proteus
ACTTCTTTTTAATTGCGATTTGTTGTTTTAAATTTTCTACGTTAAACGGTCATTGGCACCTGCGAACAAGAGAACTGTCTGTTTCGACGCTGATGCTTTTCTAATAGATATCGCATTCATGTTTGATGTTCTCAACCGCCTTAAAGGCCTCCCTACAATCGCTTAATTAAATACTACTGCACTGATAAAATCGGGAATGACTTCTTAACATGCTCTCCAATTCATCGATCACTTCTTCATTTCTCGATTAAAACGGACATTGCTTTTTGTAAAACAATTACCAACAATGGAACTACACATGGTATAAGCATAAAATTAAACCAGTTTCCAGTCCTCACGGTGTATGTGGTAACCGTCACCCCTACGTCAGTAGGACGATACATTTATAGTCAGCCATGAAAATTTCAATTCCCCTATTACGGGTTTATTACGTTTAATGTAACATTCCTCGTTCACGTTTGGGCCCATACATCTACATGCAGCGCTCCTAGAGGACCATTTAGGTACTCAAATTTTACTATGAAAAACGGGCGTAAACGTAAACCGAGATCGTATCAAAAGAACACAACAACCTCATACTAAGAGTGTAGGGGTTCTAAGTGAAGTCAATCACATGCTTTACTTCTTCAGGGCACGAAACTGTTCACATCATAATAAATGAGCCGGCATTCACCCCTCTAACATAATGCAAAAGCTTTAAGATATAGTTGTGACGGTGGTGAGTTGTCAATCAATCAACATAACAATAAGACTGTACTTTTTATTATCATATTTGTAAAGAATTTATATCATGGTTACATTACTCTAAAATTATTATAGAAAAACAAAACAACAAATAGTGCTTAAAAATATATTAATCCATTTATTAATTATAAAATAAATACCCATAATAAATTGCATTACAAATATTACAATACGCTGTAAAATAACTATACATGCAGAATCTGTGGCTCTAGTCGGAGCCTGTCTATCGTTTCTTGAGGCATACAATACACTGGGTTGATTGCCTTGATGCTTGTATTTCCTAGTAATGAGAGGCCTGCTAGACCGAAGAGGGTATGGAATGGGTCTGCAATGTTCCCGGGGCGGTCACTGAACCCTCCAGTCTCAGAGTCCTGGCAGGCTAGGATAAATTGTTCTAGATTCTTCTTGTCCACCCAGTGTATTCTGTTCAGCATTGACAGAGAAGACATTACCCACCTGGAAGAGAATAAAACTTATTAAAATACTGACGGTATATTCAAAATTAGACATCTTATCGTAAAGGCAAAAAGGCAGGTATGTACATCTGATATTTCGAAGAGTGTGAACTAAAAAAAATTATGACTTTTACTTTGATGATTAAATGATAAAATTACAAAACAAACAAAATGCAAGTACAAGCAAAATTGGTTGTATATAATAAAAAATAAACATGTTTTAACACTCCAAATCCATAAACATCCTAGACTAAGATTTTCTGCGCAATAAATACAAACGGACTAAAATAAACACCCAGACTCAGAACAAATACCCAAATTCATAACATAATCATCTCGCCAGGGAATTGATCGGAATTGAATGAGACAAGTGCGCCATGTGGCTACTTTCTAAGCATAAGGGGCACGTAATAAAATTATTGCTACCATAAAATTAATCACTCCGATTCCGCATGACCCAGAATCGAGCCCGACACACACACACACACACTGGTACAATGACCACTGCGGGGCTTCCTAACTTCAAAACATAGACGGCACACAATTATAAATACAAACATACCATGAGTAGCACAAATCGGGCAGCTTCTCCGGCCTGCCGTTCAACCCACCGCTGGGTAACTGCCGTTCACATAACCACCACGCAAGCTCGTCGGCTCGTAACGCGTCCATACGCTTGCAGATTGAGAGCGTACCCACACAACAGTATATTAGACCTGCAAAGGATTTTTTTTATTTATGTTATTAAACCTTATTTTAAGAAGAAATATGATTTTAAAAAATATACAACACTAGATGATCCCCGCGGTTTCACCAGCGTTTGAAAAATAAATCAATAAACATGTCGCGAGATTGTTGTTCCAGACTACTGTGTCTATGTCTGCACCAAATTTCATTGAGATCCATTCAGCTGTTCTTAAGTTATAGATTAACAAACATCCATCCATCCATCCATCCTCACAAACTTTCAGCTTTATAATATTAGTAAGATTGTTTTACTTATATTTTAAGCGAACATACATGCACTACACTTAATTTTTTGTTACAGGTGAATGATTATACTATCCATAACAATAATTTTATTTTAATAAATTCGCTATGTGCTACAACAAGTATAATTTGAACAGGCAGGTACCACCGCCTCACCTATTTCTAGCGTGCCTCTCTTATAATGAAGTGATTATGTAAGTCCTCAGTAGTAACAGTTTTCGACTGTTAACTCAGATACAAATGTCCATAGACGACAGTGATCAGTTACCATCTGTTGGACTGCTTGCTTCTTTTTTTACTTCGGTTGATAAAAAAAAAATGGTGACTATTTTAACTAGTACAATATAACATCTAATAAATAACCTAATAAATAATAACCTATGTATAAGCTACCACTGGCACTTATACTGTTAAAAATATATATATAATTTGATATATTTACCAGCGTGGCTCTCAGAGCCTGGTTTGGACCCAAAACCGCCATCAAAATTCATGCAACCGAGCACAAAGTCGACAGCTTTGTTCACATCAATGGCATCTAACCGTTGCAGCAAAGAGAGTGCATTCACTGCGCAGAATGTGAACCTTGTGTCCACTTCGCCCCACTTGTCCCCTGGAAATAAACATGAAAGAGTTAGTTTATTTCACTCTATGTATTGGCTAAAAATAACTATAAGAAGTATCAACTAAATGTAATTGCAGTACTAAGTAACTGGCATGTGTATTAGTGGCCTCAGTAAGTATTGGTGGTACACAGGAAGAGACTATTGGCCATCTCTGTATTTTGACCTTTAGTCGCTACCCACGACATCCACAGAAAAAGTGGAGATATCTTTTATTAACATATGGTTTATTGCACTATATAATTAAAATAATGCTTGCCGATGCTTGTACATCCGTTAAGATCTACGCATCCACAGGATTATGTGCTCCAAAAAAATGTTTACTTTTTGATAAACACAAATCTAAATATGCTTAATTTTACTGCAGTCGTTAATCAAATCCAAATAAAATGTAATTATTAATTACCAAAGAAGCTGCCATCCTCTTGTTGCAGAGATGTAATATATTTTACAACACCCTCCACATCAATTGCATCCAGCCTGTCGTACATTGCTAGCACCTGTAAACATACAACAACCAGTAAATATCGAAATTTGCCGAATTCCCGGGATGTTTAAAAGTAAGATTTTAATTAAATCAATTTTAATTCCTAATCTCTTTTTTCTTTTAAATAGTGAGTTTGGTTGATGAAAAATACAGATTAGAATTAAAATTCTTATCTGGGGTTGAATACAAAGCTGAACAGTAAGAATAAAGTCTCTCACAACCTATCAAATTTTTAGATTTTATTCATTTTCCAATATAGGACTGTGTTTGCACATATTTGAGTTTAAAGCAAATTATTTTGCATACCAACCTGAACTGCACTAAGGGTGTACAGCATGTGTGGATCATGCCCATTACTGGCACTGATGCCCCCACTCTCGTTGTCCTGGCATGATGCTATGAACTCTATTATCTCCTCTTTGGGCATCCTGGAATTGTACGTGATTTGGTTTGTATTAGAATGATTAAAATAATAAATAATAAGTACTGCAAAAACATTACACAAACACACAATATTCATTTGAAAAATAACACAACTATAAGTGGTTACACACAGTTTAAAGTTGGTAGAAGTCTATGTGGTTTGACTCCGGCGGCACCACCGTCATAACTATTTCTGCCTTATAACAGCAGTGTTGAACACTACTGTTTTCTGTTCTGAAGGGTGTGGTAAGAGAGACAAACTTATCCGAGGCGTTCCAGCACATTTGTCAGCGGTTGCAACGCATCTGTGATCAACCTCAGGTAGAACCTTTATCTTATCTAGGGTTGATTATGGAAATCCATGGGCGCTAGTAACCACTTACGATCAGGTGGACTGCATACTCGTTTGCTACTTCGATCATATGAAAAAAAAACACAGACACAACTAATAACACTGTCACTACCATATCACCACTTTACCTTATAACAGTGGAAAACTAGGTTGCCTTTCCACCATAGATTGGTAAGGCCTAATTTTTCAGAATGATTTATTCATGAAAATAAATAAAAACACTTTAACAGAACTTAAATAGGTAGCTTAGTTCTTGTCGTCGAATAGTAAGGTGACCAGAAGGCTGGCAGTTATTTTTCCCAAAAGATCAGCCTCTCGGTACAGAGGGGTAAGCTGGGGCTTTGGATGACATGTTTAATTTATAATGGTTATTTTAGCCTATTTATTAATATTTTTATGTTCAGTGTTATAAGTAGCTAATAGTAGTGTAAAGTCTGTATATTATAACTTACCTTGAAGACTGGTTCATAATCTCCATAGCAGTGAGAGCCCAGTACACCCCGGACATTCGGAGGTACTCCGTCATGCAGTACTCGAAGTCGTCCTTGTTAAGCCCGTAACCGGCGAGATAGTCGGAATGTTTCTGCAGGAGCAACGACTTGGGACGATCCTCGGATAACACCACGTCTTTCGTGTTGAAAGACATTTTTTTTGGTTACTTAATATAAAGTTTTAAAGCGATAATTATCACTCGAAATTCACTGTCACTATTATTAACAAAGCATAAAGACACTCTTTTATTATATACAAACTATACTTCGATAAATGCTTTAGTCCAAAATTAAATTACAATACAATTGGAAGTGACTTCTTGATGTTTTTGACAATTTTGACATTAAACATATGACACTAGCAATTGGACAATGATGAAGGATATAATTATATTTTTTAAATGATGATCATAACATAAAAATAAGGTTTAAAGCCTTTTAACTACTTATTTTTTTATTACATCAAACTAATGTCAATTCTCACTTTAATACATTTCTTGTTTGTATTGTAATGTTTATAATTTTATAGAAAATAAATGTAGCATAATTTAAAAAATGTAATAGCAAAGACAATATTACTATCAATTGAAACAAATGTCAAAACTGTCAAAGCTGTCAAAGTCAAAAGAGCCGGCCTCAGGCGGCTCAGGCCCATAAATGCATATTCTATGTCCCGTAACGAGTAAATACAAAATAATATAACTTAGAAATAATATCAAATGTTAATTTAACTTTTATTATTTGCAGAAAAAAATAATAATGCCAATTATATTGCAATGGTTTACTTTTAGTATTTGTATACATTTGTTTACGTTGTTTGGATATTTTGTGTATTATGGGGATTTAATAACATCAAAATTCCAAAATAAATTACAACGAGAATATGATTTTATTATTGGTAAGCCACACGTTTATATATTTCATCATATTCTATAATTTTTCATTCATTAATTTATTATAATCCTTTGCACTATAACTTTCACAATGGGTCATAAATAAATCCAATTTCATCTTATGAAATTTCTGGGCTAAGGCCTCACATAGTCACTTAGCCTAGCAAACGTATTGATGACTAGAGTGTGTGTTGATGTTACACAAAAAGTCGCTGCTGACTCCTAGATGTTGCTCCTTCGTTACCTATTACATTGGAACAGAGAGAGTGGTGGAATTATGGACGGTCTCCTCACGGCATGGTTTTTATTTACTAATAGTTTTGGCCCGCGGCTTTGCTTGTGTTAATGTATGCATATATAGTCACAATTTATAACCAATAGTTAGATAGATTTGTATACTTCAGGTATAAGACAAATACAATTCATTCCTATCAAGAGGCCGTACGTATAAACGTTATTTTTCTATCCCTCAGGAGTAGTATCTTTTTCCGAGATAAAAAGTACTCTATGTCCTTTTCTGGGCCCTAACAATGCATGCACCTAACAATGGACAGAGTAGTTAAAGTAAAGGTGTTACAAACAATAAAACAGACATTCACATGTATTATAATTAGGATTTTCATTCTTCCAGTTGGATCAGGCACAGCGGGTTCCCTCATAGCTCATCGGTTAGCAACAGAAACCAACCACACATTTATCGTGCTGGAAGCAGGCAGCAAGAGTCATGCGCTGCTGGAGATACCAGTCCTGGGTCCACTGCTGCATGGGTCTGTACATGACTGGCAGTTTGAGACAGTACCACAGGAGGGCGCCTGCCTCGCTATGCTGGATAATGTATGTTATTGCTACAAATGTTACCTAAAAAGTAGTCATAATAAATCTTTAGAATAAATGAAAATTATGTTGCTAATAAGCCATCAATTATACCAACCAACTTTTACTCAACAATTACCAAAGTTATGAAATTAACTCTCAAGAATTGTTGAAGCCTTTCCTTTTTTACAAAACCTTTTATTGCATATAAAATAAGTGTTCTATATTTGCAATGATATTTAAGCAAATGGAACATTAGCAATTTACATGCAAGTTCCAATAAAGAAGATGATATTATTACAATAATATTGCGTATTATTCCTTCCAGAAATGCAAGCAAACTCAAGGCAAAATATTCGGGGGTTCATCAAAACTCAACAATATGGTCCATGTTCAAGGAAACATATCGCATTACGTTGACTGGTTTCAAGGTATTTACACTAAGGAATACATTAAAAAACAATTGGATTTTTTGGAAAATGATGTATTTAAAATAAATGACATTCTACATGAAAGTGAACTTACTGACGCAATTCTTAAAGCCGCCAAAGAATTAGGATATGAGACTGACAATACACAATTCAAAGAAGGGTTTACAAGAAGCAAACTTTCACAAAAGGACGGTAAGAGATGGACCACTTCAGATAATTTAGATATTTCCAAGCATGTTAAGACTAATACTTGTGTTGAAAAGTTGTTGATAAAAAATAATAAGTGTGTCGGAGTTAAAATTACTAATAGGCCTAAAAAATTGTTTGCTAAGAAGGGTGTAATACTAACAGCTGGTGCATTTAACACGCCAAAAATCCTACAGCTAACTGGTATTGGGCCTGCAAAATTGCTAAAATCTCTTAATATACCTGTAGTCAAAGATTTGCCGGTAGGAAAGAATTTACAAGACCACATTGGATCTGGTTTGGACTTAGTACTTTTTGATAAGTCCCTATCTGTAAGTCCTTGGAATATGTTAAATCCTTTTAATATTTATAAATACTTCGTAAATGGTAAAGGCCCCTTTACATCACCAGGATGTGAAGTCGTTGGGTTTCTGTCTACGAAAAATGATATGATTCCTGATATAGAATTCATGGTGTTACCAACAGGAATATCAGCTGATCGGGGTAGCAAGTTAAAAGATAATTTAGGTTTAAAAGATAAAGTATGGAACAATTATTTTGCGAAACTATTTAATAAACATACATCAACAATTTTTGCAACAATTTTACACCCTAAAAGCAAGGGAGAGGTGTTCATTGTTAGCAAAAATCCTAGACATAAACCTGTAATTGATCCTAAGTATTTTCAAAATAAAAATGATATTGAAGTGTTAGTAAATGGTTTTAAATTAGTCAAACAGTTTATAGAGACTGATGCCATGAAGGCTTTAGGGGCTAATATAAATCCAATACCTTTTCCTGGGTGTGAAAAACATATCATATTCTCAGACTCATATTGGGAGTGCTATGTAAAACATTTGACATTAACAAGTTACCATCCAGTAGGAACCTGCTCCATGGGGTTGCCACACTTAAAAAATTCTGTGGTAGACACGTCTTTCAAAGTTATAGGTGTTGAAGGACTATTTGTTGCGGATAGTTCAGTGTTGCCAACATTACCTAGTGGCAATATCAATGCTGCTGTTGCAATGATGGCGAGTATATTTTTTGAATCAAATATTAAATTAAAATTTAAAGGAAATCAAAAGAAGGGTTTATTTTGTCCTAAAGATAATGTGTTCTTAAAAACTTGTATAAGTTAAAATAATTTTACTTTAAATAAATTCAAATGTTTACAAAATAAATCGAGTGGTAGTCGGACAGTCGGACTTGCCTAGTTTTATACTATGCCGTTTTTTGTGGGATTATGTGTTACCCTAAGTTCTTATGTTAGACTGTCACATTGCGAGGCTGACAAATAATAGGTTGATGTGGATGTCGATGGTGATGTCAATCTGTTTGACATCTTTGAAGGGGGCATTCGGTACTGGAAAAAGAGGTAGACCAACAACCTGATGAAAAAGTGGAAGAACATAGCACAAATCAAAGAAACATGGAAAACAATAGCGTAGGCTTTCACCTTCGAATAACGAAGCGATCTTACTGTTTAAATTATTAATTTAGTTAAAAAAATAAAGTCAACGTTTTTTTAATATTTGCATAATACATTGTTTAAAGTTAATTTTTTTTCTTGAATCTTTTGCTTAGTAATAAATAAATAACTTTTTATTTTATTTATTACTTGAATTTTTACTCGTGTACATTCGCTTATAACCATAAGAATATAGCATTTAGGTTAGGATTGTATGCTTCAGATGGAATACAAACGTGATTAACTCATATCAAGAGGCTGTAGGTGTATAAGTAGGTATATTATAGGTATACAAGTATTTTTTCTATTTCTTGGGAGTTGTATCTTTTTTCGAGTTAAAAGGATCTCTATGTCCTTTTCTAAACTCCTGGTAATGTGTGTGAAAAATTTTATGATATATGTAGTTTTTTGCATATAGCCAACAATAAAATTTTCAGATAGGTAGATAAGTATATAACATACATACTACTATAGACATATATGTCTGTCCTTACTTCTTAAATTCGTGAAAATGTAAATAATAATAAGTAGATTAAGTAACTTAATAGATTAAAATTCACCATTTTTATGTAATTTATATTATATTGTTATTATTTATGCTTACTTGCTATAACTGTGCCATAGCGGATTATTTGTTAAATAAAAGATTTTTTTCTAACACATTAATGTATTTATTACACCTCTACACATTAAGTATTGCATACAAAGTACTTTGAGCCTCATGTCCGCAACAACCTCATTACAAAATTGATTAAGTTAGAGCAGTCAGCCATAGAAATCGTCTCATTAAAACGTCACATTTTTATAACGGAAATAGTAAATGGACTAGAATAACGCATCTAACGTTGAGATCCCATTATAAAACCACATTTCTTGAAGTCAAATTTCTCGAAGTCGTATTTCTCGAAGTCGCATTTCTCGAAGTCGTATTTCTGTGATCGTTTATAGTCATTTGACAGAAATCACAAGATAATTCTAAAAAATACTACGCGTAGCTACTGGCTGACTGTATCTGATTTTATATAAAACCACTTATTGATAATCACAAAATGTACACATTTTGAAATGACAATTCTTCCAGCATCCCACTGAAGTACAAAATTGACCAAATCATGATAATTATCGGTTATAAAATGAAATGCTAATTTATTTCTAAATCTAATTACACTAAACTGACTAGAACTTACACTAGATACTCGTAGATATTATTTATGTTCTTAAATTGAAAACAAAGACCTATTTAATGCTTTTTTTTTTATGTAACAAAATCGTTTCTCTTACGAAAAATAAACGTTTTAAAACCCATATTTATAGCGCTATAATAGTCACATTAGTATAAAAGTAACATAAAATAAAAATTATATATTTCTAGTTCACCTTTCTTCTATGTTCAATGTTCATGTCTGCTAAGAGTCCACGATTATAAATCGAAAATTAATATTAAATAAAATAATAGGGACATACATATACTTCCATCATAATACTAATTTGGAAAGATGTAATACAAGAAATACACCTAATAATAATTTATTATTATATTATACACGTTTCTAAGAACGATATGAGAAGTATTATACGTTTAATATTAAAACCAAGTATTAGTATTATTAATAATACGATACAAGACACTCACGGACGGAGACAATTGTAACATTTATACATTCGTTTGAGAATAATATAACTACCATATATCTAATTAATTATTTGAATTATTCGGTAGCAATCTGAATAATACACAAGAAAACTCTGTATCAAGTAAGTACGGCAATATCGTCGAACCGTTTTTCTAGGGGTGGCGTACATGCATAAATTACATTTTATTTTATTGATACATATAACAAAACCATTATCCCCGCTTGACACTAATTATCAGTGTCTATATACTTTAGAACACCTAGACCTTAGTGTATTTATCTATGTATCTCAAACTAAATACATAAAAGAATGGGCATACCCTTATGAGATACACAAGATATTGAAGCATAGGTACCAAAATTAAGTATAGTAAAGAGCGGTTTCACAACTTGAAGAAAACTTAAAATATTGTATGACAGTACATTTCAGTCAGTATATTACAACATCGCATGTTCAAATTCGCATTATTCATGAAATTAATCACTGCACCCAAAGTCACCCATTCAAGTGCAAACGTATTTCAGTGCTTGGGTCTTTTGTGGTTTGAGTTATTTATCCATCTAAATCTGACATACGTATTTTAAGATTTTTTAAGTACCTAAGCTCAAGATTATTTCATAAAACCTAATAGTGTATGTTTTACAAAAGACATGTGACAAAACACTTACTTATCTAAAATATTACAACATAATAATAGCTCTTAAATTATTTCTAAGAATAATGTAAATACACATATGTTAAATAAAATTGTGCTGAGCAATTTATTCACACAATGCAGCAACTGCACACAATAATACTGGACGGAATGTCTGATAATTCATAGGTACAAGTTTTATTATTAATTATATAATATAGTATAACTTAATATTATTAATATATGATTCTAATAATCATTATTATTTACACAATACAATATAAAAACACCGAATGCTACAAAATATATTAAACAAATTATGATTTTCATTTTTTTATTTATATGTTATTTTTTTAACTGTCATTGGTATTCATTAATTTTATTTTTATTATTTATCAAGATTGCATGATTATTTTGAGCATCAGACGTAGGTAAATAGTTTTATAAACCTTTGGAATTCTTTTAAATTAAAATTAAATTAAATCGATAATACTCGTATGTAATACATTATCATAATCTGGCTAATTGTAAAAAATAACGATAAGATTTTTAAATATTGTGAGCTTTTTCAATTTTAACACAATTATTTATAATTGTTTTCTGAGCCATTTTGAGCAAACACCACTTAAAAAGACAAAATCCACGATACATTTTAAATATTTCACCGGATTTATTAATACTGTTTCCATTACTCTTCATTTAACAATATTATGATAGTAATAATAGTACAATTATTAAATTTGTGCAAAAATAGTCATCCGTGACTAAACTAATCAAGCTCAAGTTCTTTCGCTGAGGCCGAAGTACTAATTTCTTTAACTTTAGTATACAAAACAGTAATAGGTAGTACCGTAAGATCGGGCTAAATATCTAGGTCTTTAAATCTATCATACTACAGCTACTACGTTTAATATTTAGAGTTTAACTCTAGACTTAACAAAATGACTTCATTTAATACTTTTTAAAAATTAACTGTTTTAAAAGAGAAAGTGGATAGTTAATCAAATAGAGTCATATTATTAATACTTGACAAGCTTCTCACAAAAATTCACAACATCTGTGACTTACTCCTATTTAAAAGGCAAAAAAGTCTTCCTATATGCTTTTCGCTCAATAGATCACAATAAAATCATTTGCTGGTAGACCACTGAACACCGTTGTGGCCAACAGATATTACGTGCTATTATTTCATTCGCCATAATCATAAAATTACAATTATTACTTGACAGGTGACTCAATTCACATTGATGATATTGATAAATTGAAACCATGTGTTCACTTCGCTGAACAAAATAACTTACTTGAAACACGAATCAAGATAGTTGTCCAGCATATCCAGTTGGAGATCAGCCCATTCTGTAGGCGTCAGGAGAAGCGACGACAGGTCATCTTCAGGGATCAGTGGAGGAGGCACTGCCGGTTCCACTATGACGTTGGCTCCAATATTTGTATCAATATCCATTCCTGATAGCGTTAGATCAGGCAAATGCAGACTCACGACATCACCAACATTTGCAACACTAGCAACCATTTCATTTTTATCTAGAGATACACTCCCAACTGTTGTCTTTGCTTCAGTTACCTTCGTGTCTATTTTACTTTCGTTTGTAGAATTCTTCTTTTTCTTATGAGGCCTATTGGATATGCGTTTCGTGCCTTCTAAATGGGCAAGATCTAACTTCCAAAAACCACCTTTCCCTGGTTCGTGTTTTGAACGAGCCACTTTCACAAACACTTTATTCAGGGACAAATTGTGCCGTATGGAATTCTGTAAATGAGAAATTTGGTTTAATGAGGCTCTTGTTTAAATTTAAATGTCGTAGAAAGAGAGTATTAACAGAAGTATTTCAAACAACAAGTTACATTGATTCTGAATTTATTTAGAAACAGCAAGTTTTTACGGTTTGTAAAACGAATACAGTTCGCACATGCACGTATCCTATATACCCACATAGGTGGGATAAGTAAAATACTTGATGGCCCCAATTTATTCATCCATAACGCAATTAGACCGTATCTTATCTTCTGTTTACAGATTTAACGTTATTAAAATCAGATCGTACAGAGCCTACTATCTACATAATTGATAACTCACCTGCCATGTGGGATCCGCGTTCCTGTAGTACTTGAAATTCTCCCTAATCCAAGTGTAGATAGCTGATAATGTCATCTTGTCGTTGTTGTATCTCATGGCCATACAGATTAAGGTGCTATAGGAGTATGGAGGCTTCTTGTCACTATTATTTTTGTATTCTTCCTTATTTTCCATAAAATCTTTCTGGCACTTAGCGATAGTGTGGTTGAACTTTTGCAGCCTCGTGTTCGGAGGCTGAGCCTTGACTTGAGGGTTGGGCGACACAGGCGGAATCGGGAACTGCGGCACTGCCATTATGTTCGTTATGTTCTGCAGCCATGTCAAATTCGTTAAATCAGTCTCCGGTTCTTCAATGACTTTCTCCGGCTTATATCTCACTCGAGCTTTTTTAGAAGAATCCGTATTTTGCTCTGAATTCACTGTTTCAACTGGAGTTTGGTTTATGACCAAGTCCCCTAAGTTTTGTGCGTACGCCTCAGGTTGTTCGTAAACGTATTCGATCTCCACCGTGTGCGAGGACTCCGGCACGGTGTGGTCCACGGCGAAGAAACTGCCGCATTGTTCTCCGGAGTCGCCATAGAGATTCAGGAGAGACGTGTCCAGCATCTCGCCGGACGCCGGTGACAGACCCGATGTTATGTGCATCGCGGCCACTTACATCCCTGCAAGCGACAAAGAAAGTGATGAGTCACGTTTCATACGCTGATTCAGCAGATCTGATGCGTCATTCTTCCACTCACGATTTTTAATTCTAGGATTGAATAGATACACTTTTTTAGTTTGAATAGCGAAGGTTTTGCTGCCGGTTAGTTACCTGAGCGGTGATGGCGAAGATGGTGCGGTAAGATGCCGGACTGCGATCGATCGCGGCGGCGCGCGGCCGCTGTGACGTCGCGACGGTCAGCCCCCCGCGCGGGCGGTGGTGGTGGTGGTGGTGCGTATGTGCGCGCGTGTCGGCGGCGCGCTCGGTTGTGCGGGCAGGTGCGCGGGCCCCACTGTGGCGGTGGCGAACAGGTGGTGACGGCCGATCGATATTTTTCCGCCGGTGAACGCCATACGGCCGGCCCGCATCGACGATAGCTCCGGACAATTAGTCACGGTTATCGGAACACCCGTGGACGTGTTATCGTGGAAGACCCGCAGCCTGCGGGTACTTCCTTGAGTTAATGAATGCTCGATGTCTTTACACGTGCCGTTTTTCTTCCTCAGCAAAAAATGTCTCAGTACCTACATACCTAGACCATTATCTAATTGAATCTTGAATAATTTATGAATTCACATATTACTTATACCTTCAATTAGTTAGAAGGACGCTGAATAAAACATACTTGAAAGGTAAAAGTTTATCTAATTTACTGACCAATAATATGCAACTTGATAGATAAAATATAATAGTTAGTCAGTAAATTATAGTTTGATATTTATTTTAAATTAAAATTCACTAACTACATTTACACACACATACCTACATACTTACCATTAATTTCACTTTAGAAGATTTTAAAAATGTTATTAACGGTTTGAAAATTAGAACTCGCGATTTTTGTGTAATCGAATGGACCTACTTGTAACATACAGGTTTTAGGTGGTAGAACTCTATGTACTCCGGCAGCAACACCGCCACACCTATTTCTGTCTTATAACAGTAATATTAAGCACTGCTGTTTTCAGGTCTGAAGGGTGTGTAAGGGATACTTATCCGAGGCGTTCCGACTCACTCCTCGCGGATGGCAACGCATGTGGTCAACCTCAGGTAGAACCCTTATCTTATCTGGGGTTGGTTACAGATGTCCATGGGCGACAGTGGCCACTTACTATCAGGTGGACTGCATGCTCGTTTGCTACTTTGATCATATAAAAAATACACGGTCTCATATAAATTAAGTATGTATCTGTCATGTCCCGTTTATAACCATGACTTCATAGAATCGATTTCCTATCAAGTTATTTGTCAAGAGTAAACAATTACACTTGCACCCTCCAAATGAATCGAACGTTACAGCAAGTGCTTGTACAATTAATTTTATTTACTCAACTCGTTCGGTAGGGGGTTGATGACAACAATCACTTAGTAAATTGGAAAACTTATAAAATACGTAGATATTACATTAATGTTCCTATAGAGTTATAATGGCCATTAATTCATAGAAAATACCTCTAAGAGTTAAACCGTGTTTTCTTCAGAAATTACGCGTTGATATCTACTGCTGAAGATGTAAGGGACGCCCGCGTAAGTGTTTGCCCCTTTACCACAGAAAGAACGCAGGAGCGCTATATTGCTGCTTGATGGCAGAATTAATATGTTACTGTTGCCGCGTTGTTAGATCACAGAAGAGTCTCCCACTTTACAACAAATATCTAAAAATCATTCGTCATACCCTGACCAAATATCTTAAAAAAAAAAAATTGACAATATCGCACGGTGCGCCCTTTTCCCGCGCTTTTACCCAGCCGTCACTAGCGGCCATATTGAAATGGCGGCGGCGGAGCGGAACGTCCCGGTGCCAGCCACGGCTCCCGCTTCCCGAAATTATCTTATCCCTTGCAACCACCCTAATCATAAAGCAAGCGTTTCTAGTAAAATTAACTTTTTTACGTTCTTTTTTAAAGGTAGGTATATAACAATAGTCAATCAATCAGTCAATCTATCACGAAATAACGGGATACTTAGAGCACAATTTTTTTAGAAATTTATTTGTTACCATTTGTTATATATATTTTGTCAAAAAATTAAATAATAATACCTAAAAACAAATATTTTCCTGTATCGTGGGTGCCATTAACTCGCATAAAGACGAAGAAACGAACCACGAATAACAAGAACAAAAATCTTTCATTATTCAAATATCTGTCTGACCGGGGGTGGAACCCGGGACTCTGCGTGTTTGGCTGGCATGTTAATCGCTCTACCAAGCGAGCAGTCAAAGTTAACAATAGGATAAAGCTGTACCTATGTGTCAGCTTGTTCTAATTCAAATTAATTACAATACGTACTGCGTCTAAAGTTCGCGACCTTTAATCAATCGTTTACTTCGCGGCACTATATTGAGCCGACGCGAACGTTCATTCATTTTTAAACAGCCTTCCTTTACCAGTGAGCTCTATATGACTGCAGTAACTACGACGTAGTTATTTAAAACCACAAATCAAAGTAGGACATATAAAGTTAAAAGTTATAAGTCACAGATGACTAGAGGTCTGAAGAGCTAACACGCTTACTAATGGTAATAAATTAAACAAATTATGTATTTGTTAAATGATTTAGGTTACAAACAAATTACAAATTAGATTCCTATTTTTGAACTTATTTACCGACATACTATGAATTATATTATTTGAATAATACAATAGGTAAATAGTAAATATGGTAAACAGTAAGTGCAAATAGTAACAATAGTTGGTTTTAACAAATCTGTAGGTATTTAAAAATCTGTCTGCTATAACTGCCTGCCTATAGCTGCAACAATTGTTGATCGAAGGCTATAATCTTGGAAACGGTTATCACATTTGGTAAAACTATCACAAATTATTGGATGAAAAAAAATTACATTGTATTTTTAAAGGACCATGTATACCTATAGTATGTGTACCTATAGTTTTTAAACTCTCGTTTTTAGTTACTGGATAATGGTTCGATGTTATAGTAGAACCAACAAGAAAACCAATAAATACCTAATCACCTACATGTACATAGTATATATGTGTTTGTGACGCTACCTACATGTCAATCAAGCTCCCCTCGCAGTCATCCAATGCCATCCAATCGAGCGGTTAATATCGGTGATTTAACGAGTCAATAGTTTACCTTCGATATTACTAATATTTTTCCTTTATTATATAGTATGGTCTGTATACTATATTATGGGCAAAAGATTTAATGTGATCGAAAACATCGCATCGGTATTTCTCTTACGTGACGCCCTTACGATCTCGTCTGACCAAATAACCCCAGTTCTTACTTCATTACGAATAATATAATTTGTGGCCACAACAAATTGTCGTCTTGCTGCTCAGATGTCTCTGAGACTAAATACGATCATCATTCCCCTGATCTCGCTTGGCAGTTTCTATCTTTACCGTAACGGTTTCACAAAAAACGGTCAATAAACCTTCCTTATTTCATCCGTTTAGTAAATTTTAGTACCAAGTTGCGTAGTACAGTAGCTGTGTTATATGAACAGATGTACAAATAGACAGACGCTATTTACCATTTGGCTAATAATAACTTATAAACCGTTTACAAAATTTTAATAATAGATGCTTATAGGTTAGAATAGGGCTGTCCAAATTATGGCTCGCAGCTAACAATTTTGCGGATCGCGAAACATTATTTTTGACGGTCTTTTTCACCAATTTATTCCTAAATGGCTGCTAAAAGTACGAAGATATTTGTGTCTGCCATCCTCCACTCCATAATTTGTATTGGCTCGTGTTAGCATTGCGTATGGACAGCCCTAATTTAGTATAGGGGTGAATGCCAATAAAACAATACCGTTATATTGCGCGTTACCGTAAACCAACCCCTGCATGGACAGGTGCGTGTGACATGTGACCCATACAAATTATTATTAGACACCCTACAAGTGACGCAATAATCATTACACACAAGCTTTTGAGGGATAAATTGGTTGTTATACCAATATTTCTGATAAAGGGTCAGTTATTGATGTTTTTGCACTCTAGTTAATTTTTGAACGATTTATAAACAGCAAATGGCAGCGTATTTGATTATACTATAAGTATACATTTAACGTAGGTTGTCTATACAAATAAATAAAATTGAATGTTTGTGATTTCGAAATAACATTTTTTTACTCAATGCATATAAAAGTTTGTCTGTCCGTTTGGCTGAGCTAATCTTCTTAACGGCTGGACCGACTTTGACGGGATTTTCACTGGAAGATAGCTGAAGGGCTAAGGCGTAACATAGGCTACTTAATTTTTTGAAAAATCCATTAGCGCGCGATCCACGCGCATGTGCGCGCCGTCGCGGGAGAGCGGAATGACATTTATGTTTAAATATGTATTCTCTTATACTTTTAAAACGCGGGTGAAACCGCGGTTATCAACTAGATTTTACATATATCATAAAAATATTAAAAGAAAACTCTTAAGTAGCATATAAATATTTATTCCAAATTGGTATAATCGAAGACAGTAAAAAATTACAAGAGTTTAAAAATCTACTCTTATTCTAGGAACAGTTTACAAAGTTCTGAATAAATAAAAATGAGCACATAAGTGTAAATGCTACATAAAATGCGGTTTCTTTATTTTGCTTTCAAAGATACAAATTAAAATAAAATATAGCGAAATATATATTTTTTTACAACAACATTTGAAATACAAATAGTCCAGGTTCTATTTTTTCACATTATTGATTATTTTTAATAATAATAAATTCACAACTAATACTTCGACCACATTTTCTCTTATAGCACCTTATAAAAAACAAATAAAAATGTTATAAAATTGCCAGCATCTTAATTTGGTAAAAAATAAAAATACTAAGTTACATGACGGACCAAAAACAAGGAATACTTTAAATTGACTTATTTTATATTTACACATTAAGGATGTGTTTAAAACGTTATATTAAATTAAAAAGTTGGCCTGATTTGAATATTACGTCAATAGCGTTTTTTATAACTTTGCCTTCGAGACTATTGTAATTTTACGGGTATCGCCTGATATTTTTTTGAACCTTGTATAATCCATGATATGCAAGATACGAGCTAGATATATTTTTTTGACACGTGTCGTAATACAAATTATAAACCAAAGCATCACTAAAGTTCAAATATGAAAAGTTATAATAACCGCATCGAACACATCATTATTAGGTTCAATTTCATTTTTGGTTTCGGCTGAAAACCAATATCGCTCAGTCACTAGTCTTTATGTAGATGTGACAGTAGCCAGTCGGCGCTGTTGATGAGGTTATCCATTTCCGCGGGGAGAGACGACAGCGAATGGTTGTCATCGTACATGTACACTCTGGGAACAAATAATGTGATTAGATTTGATTATCAGTAGTATTCTTCACTTTTATGTTTAAGCATTACACTGAAAATGCTCCCTTAATTTTTAAAGTTTGATACTCGTCGAACAAATCATAATACAAATATGTAAATAATGTACATCGCATCCAGGTGCACATTTTAAATACTTACAAATCAAAGAATTATGCATCTGTATAATCATTAGTGCATTGCGTCTATATATTTGTCATTGTTTGGAACATTATTTGGTCGATTATTAACCTCGAATTTATATATTGTATAATAATGACAATAATAATCATTGTAAATAATTATAATACCTAGTCTTAACCCCGTTGGCATTCACACACACTTATTGTTAAAAAGTATCATACCTACTTCTCACCCGTTCGCTTTCGACTGACATATAGACACAGACCCTAACTATAACGTTCAAT